>MVAK01000021.1:0-199392 GCA_014825535.1 Cystofilobasidium bisporidii
GCGCTCCCCCGCCGTTGTTTGCTGTGGCCGCGGAGAGGCTGTATTCCCCCCTTTTTGGGGGCTTTTGTCGCGGGCGCTGCATTGGGGGGCGGGGGGGGGGGCGCGGGGGCGGGGGGCGTTTCCCCCCAATTTGGAAAGTTGGATGTTTGAAAAAAGTAGTGTGTTCCGGGGGGAGTGTTGGGAAACATGAGGGGGGGCCCCCCCCCCCCCCCCTTCGGCCCCCCCCCCCCCCCCCGGGGCCGACGCGTGCCGCTTGGCATCAGCGAGGTTCTTCTCGAGCGCACCGACCTTCTTGCTGAGCATCTCGATCCCCGCGTCCTTTCTTACGATGACCTCGACCTCTCGACGCGCACAATCGTCCGCTGTGTGCTTCGCTGCCGCCAGGTCCCGCTCGAGCGAGCCGACCGACTCGTGCAGGGCCTCCATGATCCGCGCGTCGTGCACCTGCAGGCGTGTTCCGCGCAGATCTGTTATGAGTCTGCGGAACAGTGCACATGATTGCAAGCGGACGGTCAGCAGGCACGCCCTTGGACGCGGACAGCGAGCAAAGGACAAGACAGGGACACTGACAGGTCGACCTGTGGCAGTGTGGCCGTCCGTGCTCCGTCGTCCGTCGGCATCGAACCAGCAGGCGGCAGGGCGGACGCGACCGAAGACGGCGTCGCGGCGCCGGCGGTCGGACGAGCCAGCATCGGCGATTCGTCCGATGGCGACACCTGAAGCAGCGCCAGGCGTCATGGATCAGGACGCCTCGCTCGGGCGGGAGCAGTTGAGGCTGGCGAGGGCCGGCTAAGAGGAGGCAGCGACATGACGGTCGAGATGGTGAAAGCGCAGCTCTTGGACGTGTCGACGAAGATGTCGGGCAGACCCCAACCGCCATCTCTTCAACCGACCTGTCGCTCGCCTTCCCTCTCAACTATGGCCCCCCAGTGCGTTCAATTGGTCTCTATCCTCGCGCTTGACACTCCTCATCAGCCTGACGCATGCTTCGCTCTTGCCCACGCTCGTGCAGGACCCTCAAGGAGCTCAAGAAGGCCGCCGGCGCGCCTTCTGCCAGCAGCAGCTCGTCCTCGGCCTCGCTCGGGTCGGCCGTGTCGACGCTGACGGCGTCGTATGCTCGCTCGACGCCGGCCAAGGTCAAGCTGATCGACGGCTTCCTGCTGTTCCTCGCGCTGTCGGGCGTCGCTCAGATGGCCTACTATGCCGGCGTGACAACCTTCCCGTACAACGCCTTCCTAGGCGGGTGAGTTTCTCCTGTCCTGTCGAGGGCGCAGTCGCGCGCGCCAGCTCTTGGCTCGCAACGGGCCGCCCGGTGGTCGCTCTTTGCGTCGCCCGGTCGTGCGGGACAGGGGCGCAAGGAATCAGGGGAGCTGGCCTGCAAGGGTTCAAGTAGAGGGAGGGAGTTGCCGCTCTTGCCGAAGGGATCCTGGTCGCCCTGCCTGCTCGGCCCCCCTGCAGCCCATCCCCCCTCGCGACCGCCCGCAGTCCGAGTGCCCTCATCGCTGACCCAAGCCTCCTCTCTGATCGTCATCTCCAACCAGCTTTGCCTCGACCGCCGGCCAGTTCGTGCTGCTCGCCTCACTCCGCGCGCAAGTTGTCGGCAACATCGCTGCAGCCGCCTCGTCGTCATCATCACCAGCGCCGCCAGCGGGCGCGTCGTCCAAGGGGGCCGCCGCAGTTGACAGCGTACCCGAGTCCGAGTTTGGAGGCCTGTCGAGCCAAAGGTCGGTCCTGCTTGTCCTGAAGCCCATCGTGCGCCATCCTGCGCGACCCCTTGGTCACGCTGGCTGACCTGGACCCTCGCACGCGTAGGGCCTTCGGCGAGTTCTGCGTCGCGTCGGTCGTCCTGCACTTCTTTGCGTTCAATTTTCTCGGCTGACGGCCGCGGGCGGCGCACTCGGCGGCTGGTCGCAAGATGGATGCGATTGACTAGAGTCAGTCTACGCGCAAGGATTCGCGCAGACCTCGGACCGAGCAAGGGCGTCGAGAGGCATGGGACAACAGCGAAGAGGCGGGCGTGGTGGTAGTCGTAGGATGCACGTGAACGAGGGACAATCGGGTTGCAAAGGGGCTTGAAAAACCGTCGGGAGTCGTGGAAGGTGTAGTCATGTAGAGTCGAGACTGAGGCATAGCTGATAGACGGGGTAGAGGACGAGGAGGAGCGCTGACTGGCGCTGGCTGGCGCTGACTGATGGAGCACAGTGGGCGGCGGACCGTCAATGTCGAGCCGAAAGATTGCGGGAAAGGGAGGGACGCCTCCCATCTCTTGATGGTGAGGACGGCGGACCGCAAGGGCTGGCGTTGTAATAGAAAGGCGCTGCGGGATCCCGCTCGAGTCGCCGCTGAGTGGTGAGACGCAGCCGGTGCGCTCGAGTTTCCGTCCCTCAATCTGTCAACCTCACTCTTGATCGAGGATGCGGCCTCGACCGACGGCGCGGCTCTGCGGGACGAAGCACTAGGGTCAGCGTTGGGGCGCCGTAATCGAGCGTCGGCCGAAGTCGCGACGCACGGCAAAACCTTGCACTGGACGCGTCGGGGCTCCTTCGGCGAGTCCTAGATGGCGGATGCTGAGCTGCTGATCCTGCCCGAGCGCGAGGAGAAGGGCAAAAAAGGTGTGTCAGTCTGGCAACGCGAGGGGCGGCGCAGTTGGAAGGGAAGGGCAGACAGACGCACGCTCGCGCGGCCTGGTCGACTTCGCCCTCCGGCGCCACTAGCGCCTCATCGAGAGCGTCGTCGACGAACAGCCTGGCCTCCTCGGCCGACTGCGCAGCGAGCCGGTCGAGCGCCTTATTGCGCGCGCGTCGAAGTTCCTCCCATAACTGGAGCGCTCGGTCGTCCGCCTCCTCGGCCGCGCGAGCTGACTCGCGCTTGATGTCGGCGACTTTGTTCAGCAGGTCGGCCACTTCGTAGTCGTGCTCGATCTCGAGCTCCTCGACCTCCAGCTGCAGCTCGTTCGTCTCATCTCGATCCGCTTGGACCCCGGACGCGCGCCAAGCGACTTCCTCCATCTCCTCTATGCGGTAGCTCAGAGCGTTGACAATGTGCTCCAGCTCGGCGGTCCGGGAGGGCGGTTCGGCAGCAGGGTCGTGAAGCTCCGCATTCTTGCGGAGTTGCGCGGACCTCAACTTGTTGTATGCCGCCCCCTTGCGCTTGGCCTGCGCCTGCTGGTTGTCCTCATAGGCCGAGTAGTTGAAAGTGGTCTTGTCGAAGAGGTCGGAACAAAACTTGGTCGCAATCCTCTCGTCTTCCTCCTCGCGCGAAGCCGCCTCGAGGTTGGCGATGGTCTTGGCCTTGTCAGCGATGATCTTGTCCTTTTCGGCGAGGCGTGCGATGCTTTTATCGTTCAGCTCGATGAGTCGGTCCGTCAAGAGCGCGATCTGGGCATCTTTGTCGTCTTCCTGGTCGGCCGCTGAAATGCCTCGATCGGCCCCTGACGCGCTCGTGACACGCGGCCTCTTGCCATCCGGAGAGCCGGCATCTTCAACGTCTTCCTCGCGCCCGCGCTTCTGCAGCTGACGCTGAAGCGAGGGGATCGTGAGCTACTTGTTCGTCGCACGGTCGGTGGCGAATCGAGATCGGGCCTCGGACGCGTCGAGCCGGAGTTGAGTCGCTTCGAGTCTGCCGGGTCGACGTCGTCGGCGGGCGTCCTTCCTTCGGTCAGCTTGCGCGAGAGGTAGACAGAGGAGGAGCATAGACGCAGCAGCGAGGGAGGGACCGACAGCTCGAGCGTCCAGAGGATGGCTTGGGTGCTGGATGCAGCGCTGGACGGTCCGGTCGCATGACCGGGCGAGCTGGAGGACGTGGCGGCCGGCATCGGAGGGACACTGTGGAGCGACCCACGGCGGCCGACCATGTCGAGGAGATCGACGTTCAACAGAGTGCGGTGCGAGGAGGAGGAGGGCAGCATCTTGGCCTGGAACGAGTGTGGGGAGGAGAGGGGTCCGGTCGATGCGAGTGAGTGAGATGGCCGTCAAGAGGGCGGACAGGGGGCCTCGTCGGAGGAGAGGGGCTGTGATCAATATTTGCTTCCGGTTGTACGCGCATGCGCTGTCCCACGTCTTGCCGAATCGAATGGCCGCATCTCCTACCAACCCAGCCCGTGTCAGCTGTACGGTCAGAGCGAGCGTTTCGGAGCATGTGATCATCACGGACGGAAGAAGGGCGGTCATTGAAGGTAACATAGCGGGCACAGGGTCGTGAAGAGCAGTGGGCATGCGGTTCGTAGAGAGGCAAAATCAGAGAAATTTACGTGCCACGGGGGGCGTGGTAGGCGTTGGGCAAGGTTCGTTAGGAGCGAGAAGGGACAGAGGCGGTTTGAAGCCGAGCGCGCGACCGTAGTCAGATGAGGGTCACGCAGCATTCGCCACCTCGGCATCGGCAGCGTCGTTCGCGGACCTGGCAAAAGCACAAGAAGAATCGCAGTCTCAGCATGCAGAAAGGAAGAGGGAACGTCATCGAACAGACAAGCAGGGGTGTGTACGCACTGGGCCCACATCAGCTCGCCGCAGAGGTTCTCCATCGTCTCTGCCTGGCTTCGAACCCAGCGGTGCAGCGTGGCCGCATCTTTAGAGGGCTTGCCGGCGGTACACTTGTCGACGAGATTGCTTCAGAATACCGCCACATGGAGGGAGAAAGGGGTCAGTGCCAGGCTGGCCGGTCGAAAGACAATAATTGGTCGGCCGCACCGGATCGTCTCGATCGACGGCATCCACTCCATCAGCGTCGCGCGGACCTTGCCGATGTCCTCGTGCTCCTTCTGAAGACGCCGGACGACCTGCTCGACGCGCTCGATGGAGGCGGCCGCGGCAAGGTGGGCGGCGTCCGAGCATGGTCCCCTGAGCCACAAGGGAGTCGAGGAGACATAAGTCAGCGCCCGGGCGAGCATCAGACGGCGAGCGGCGAGGACAAGACATACTGAGCAGGACGTTGCTGTCCCTCAAATGCCGTCAGCCTCTCCTTCAGATTTGAAATCTCGTCCTCCTTCTCCTGGACCTTCTTGCGGGCAACGAGCGCTTGCTTCTCGACCGTCTCGAGGTCCTCGACCTTCTGCGTCAGCTGCGCTATCTTGACCAACCCGCCGTCAATGGTCTTCTTCGCGACCTCGGCCGCGCGTTTCGTCTCGCGCTCGGCTTTGTTGCTCGCCACCTCGAGCTCGGCGATCTTGAGGTTCTTGGCCGCCAGAGCCTCCTCGCTCTCTCGGCGCGCAGAGACCTCGGCCTCCCGGAGCGCGGCGGTCTTGGCCTCGAGCTCTGCGATTTTGGCCGCCTGCTCTGCGCCGACCTGCTCCTGGGGCTGCGCGGGGGGCGCCTCTTCCGTGATCGATGCACCATTCTCCGTGCGAGTGCGCTTTCTGGCCGGCTCGTGCTTAGAGTCTGAAGACCCCGTCTCGAGCTCCCGCTTGAGCTGCTCGATCGTCTGCTGCAGCTTGTAGACCTCGAGCTCCTTGCTCGCCGCATGAGCAGAGGCAACATGGAACCGCTCGTTGGCGGCATTCGCTCGGTCGACTTCAGCATCCGCGCGGACATGGGCACGGTCGAGCCTGCAGAGGAGAGAAAAGGAGTCGGGGTCGCGAGCGGGCGGGCGGGCGGGCGCCAGACAAGGTCAGCCTCGAGACCGTGTTTCTTCGTTCTGAAAGGAAGCAAGCAAGACCGCAGCAGGACTCACATGTCGAGAGTCTTGACAAGCATCGTTTGCTGACCCTCTGAGACGATCCTGTCGACGACTGGCGGGCGGGTGCTGGTCGGCTGGCTGGCCGAGACCGACGACGAGCCGAGCTCGGGGTCGACGGCGTCCTCCTCCTTGCTGGCCGAGAGCGGAAGGTCCGACGAGCTGGCCCGACTCAGCGAGGAGTGCATGGGTGCGGAACGAGTTGAGAGAAGATTGCCTTGCTGATGAGCGGAGAAGGGGCCAGACGAGGGATGGGGAGGACAAAGGGAGATGGTGGGGGGAGGGCAACGTCGTGTGACGGGAGGGGCGGACGAGGGCAGCCGGTCCAAGTCTCGAACCCGTACGTATGCCGCTCCACTTGACTCAATGGCAAACGCTCTCCGACTTCGCCTACAGTCGTCGCCGGGCGGTCTGAGCCCGCGTGGAAGACGGCGTACTCGAGCAGAAATCAGCCATTATCCTGGCGCCGTTGTTAGGGGGGGGGGGTCACTGCGCATGCTGCCGCCCCTTGAACTTGTTCTACGCCTCCAACCCCTCTCATTTGCCGCCCCCTTG
The DNA here is from genome assembly GCA_014825535.1 of Cystofilobasidium bisporidii. Classification (NCBI taxonomy): domain Eukaryota; kingdom Fungi; phylum Basidiomycota; class Tremellomycetes; order Cystofilobasidiales; family Cystofilobasidiaceae; genus Cystofilobasidium; species Cystofilobasidium bisporidii. The sequence continues at coordinate 6,223 of MVAK01000021.1, forward strand.
CACCCAGGCCGGTATCTGCATCTCGATCAGGCCTCGTCGCGGACATCAACGCCGCCCTCGGCACCCTTGACGACGAGCGGCTTGACGACGCGTTCCCAGTTGACCCGCCACGAGCCCCACTCGCGCCGGGACGCCTCGATCGCCTCGCGCATCTCGCCCAGGGTCGGGTTGGAAGGGCGGAGGAGCGACTATGAGAGACGCAAGTCAGCACATGGTCAGTGCGGGTTGATGGTCTGCGTCAGAACAGGAGCAGGACGGACGCACGAGCAATCGGTCGGCCAACTGGGTCGCCGTCGTGAACGTGAAGCCGTTCTCTCCCTCCTTGACGAGCTCGTGCAGACTGTGCAGATGCGAAGGGAGAGCCAAATGGTCAGGAGAGTAGTTAACAGAAGCACAACGTTCAAAGACGGCAAGACGCAAGGCAAAGCGAAACAGACCAGTCGAAGTCGCGCGCGAGGACCGGCAAGCCGCAGCCAAACATGTCGACAACCTTCATCGGCAGGTCGAGCTTGCTCGAACTCTGGTGCAGGCTGACGCCGAGGTCAGCGCTCCCTGTCGGTCCAGGAAGACGGGAAGAGACAGTCAACTTCTGAGGTGTGTCGAGGAGTAGAGCCAGAGGAGAGATGATGCACCAAGCAGCAGCGGGTAGTCCTCGACGGCGAGCCAGACGCAGCACACGCCGACCGACGACCACTTTTCAGCGATCCGTCGCCGCTCGATCTCCTCCTCGAACGCCTCGCGCATGGGACCCTTGCCCGAGATGACGACCCAAAGCTTCCTTCGCGCGTTCTCTCCGTCTTTGAAGGCCTGCTGGATGGCCCGCTCGTACGCGCTCAGCCCGTCGAGCAGCAGGCTGAAGTCCTCGTCGGGAGTCCACGAGGTGCTGCTGACGACCAGCGCCGGGCGATCCGCTCGCCATTGCGGCCTCGTGCTAGCCGCGGGGGACAAGGGTGAATCGCCGAGCTCGGGCCGTTCCGAGAGCTCAGTAAAAGGGGTTGAAGAGGGTGGGGAGGATGGAGGGAGGAAGTCCTGCAGGACGGGCGAGAGAGTGGCGTAAAGCCGAGAAAAGACCTGGTCGGCGGAAAACGGTTGCGATAAGTGCGGTGCGTCGGACTGAAAAAAAGCGCACGAAGGGCAAGTCGGGCGAACGCACCTCATGCACGTCGACTTCGTCGCTCCGCGCAAAGTGATCCGGCGGGCGGTCGTGCAGGACTTTGAGCTTGCCTCTGCCAACCGACAAACGACAATACGGTCAGTTCTAGTCTCAGAGTAGACTACGATAGAGAGAGACAGGGAGGATTGGACATACTCGAGCAGCCAGGTGTCGACGACCCAGTCGCGCATGGCCCTGGTGACGAACAGGTGCGCGTACGCTTTGCGGCCGAAGAAGCGCTCGTACCTGACGTTCCAGCGGAAGCTCGTCAGCGACGGAGCTGAGGTTCCCACATGAGGAAAGACGGAAGGCGAAGCACCAGATCGACAGCGACACAAACGGATGAGTCGCGCTCAGCTTGAGCGACAAGATTGAAAAGCCGAGGTTGTGCCAGTCAATGATGAGCTTCGACCCGCGCAGGTGGCACGTCAGCTGGGCAAGAGCGAGCGTCGGAATCGATGGAGGGTTCTGCACAGGTCAAGAGAAGGGAGCGAGAGCGCGTGGTGTGAGCGACTGGATGCTCCGCGCGTCGGTCTGCCGCTGCGCGCGCGGCCGGAGCCAGCGTGGCTAAGGAGGGCACGAGCGCAATCGCACCTGGACGAGGATGAACTCTGGCGGGTCCGGTAGCGTCCAGAGGACCCAGAGCACGACGATGCACTGCCATAGGACCTTGAGCGGCCCGGCGACGACGAAAGCCCAGCGCGGCGTCACGGGCGGCAGCGGCAGGTACACGGGCGTGAAAGCCGGCTGCGACAGCAGCGCCGGGAGTAGCGGCGAGCCCGGGTAGCCGATCAGCGCGACGTGAAAATTCTGCTGGAGGAACGAAAGCGAGTGGTACATCATCCTCGGGCTGCGCCTGTGGGCGGGTGAGATGGAACAGGGACGCCGGGAGGCGGCGCGAGAAGGAGCGTCGGGAGCGGGATCCGAGCCGCAGGCCGAGGGTAGAGACGAAAGGGCAGGAGGTTAGCCCAGCTCGCAAATCGGGAGGTCAAGAAACGAATGGCAGTCTACGCACCCCAGGTCGCCGAGGACGAGCAGCGCGACTGAACGGGTCGGTCGTGTAGGTCGAGCCGGCAGGAGCGAGGACGCGAGGACGAGCAAGAGCGGGAGCGCGGCCAGACCGGCGGCGACGGCCGCGAGGAACGAGATGTCGGGCATGCTTTGGACGAGCTGGGCACCTTTGGAAAGCAGTTCCAGGCGCGGCGAGCTCGTTTGATGGCACTGCAGCCTCCAGACAGGGCGATAGGATCGGCTGGACGTGTCTGGGTGTGGGCTGAAGAGGGCGATGACGGGAGGGCTCGAGCTGGTAGGGTCACGGGCGTCTCAAGCGCCAGGCTCATTAGCTCTCAATGCCAGCCTCGGCACGCTGAGGCTCGGGGATCCGGCCATCTCGCCTCTCTCACCTCGCTCGACCATCGACCGACTCCCTCCCGCTGCCTCCTCGCTGCGCATTCCAACCCATGTCGTCGCCCTTGTCTGCTTCGGCCCTGCTCGCGTCGCTGCCCAACCTCGCCGACGCCGACTCGACGCCGGCCCTCGCCAGTCCCGTCCACGCGCTCACGCTCCTCCTCCACGCGGCCCACCTCGCCCTCGGCTTTCGCCTCGCCCCGTCGTCGTCAGTTTCCACGACGGGCGAAGACAGCAGCCCGCAGGGCAAGCTCAAATCTGAGGCGCTACAGAAAGGCGAGATTGAGTATCGCCACGCGCAGAGTAGCCTGACGTTCGTCGTGCGCGTCGGCAAGCTCGGTGGCAGGGCCGTCGTCGACGGCATGGCGGTCGAGGTTGGTTCCACGTCACACTCTCCCTTCAACCTGATGACTCCTTGACTGACGCTCCGACCCCTGTCCAATATCTGCTCGTCAGGACGACAAGCCGCACCACGTCTCGTTCCCGCTCGCGACCAAGCTTGCGCCCGAGTCGTCGTTCCCGTACCCGCTCCACCCGCCCTCAGTCGACAAGCCGCTCGTCCACGCCTTTCTGTCCGAGGGCTCGCTCGAAGACGTCGTCGGTGAGTACAAGCGAACCATCATCGACAAGCTGGTGCCTTCGCTCGAGGGCAAGCCGACGGTTGGCTCGTCGTCTGGTGCCGCTGCCCCGGCGCGTGGCGAGACGGGCGGCCGAGCGCAGGTCAACCCGCCGGGCATCCTACCTTCTCAGCCGTCGGGCAGCAACGCAGGCGGCAATAATGGCTTCCGCGGCATGCCGCCGACACATCCCTCGCTTGGCTCGGCCGACCTCGACCCGCTCGCCGCCTCGCCCAATCTGTTCCGCCCTCCATCGCTCTTCGGTGGCCGCCAGCCTTCGTTCACGCCTGGTGGACCTGGCGCGGGCGGAGGGATGATCATGGACCCGTCGCAGTTTCCCTCTGCCGGCGAGCTCAATCCTTCGCCTCGAGGTTTTCACCCGCCAGGCGCCCGCTGGGACCCCATCACGCCCTTCCAGCCCCCTGGCGGAGGCGGCGGCGGCTTCCATCCGGGCGTCCCGCGCGGCGGCGGCTTCTCGGGCGAGCCCGACAATGACGAGTTCATGCCTCCAGGGATGGAAGGCGACCGCGCCGATTTCGGTCTCCGCTTCCCGGGCCAGTACCAGGCTGGGCGCGGTGGGCGTGGCGGCTTTGATGGTGGCATGGGCGGCGGCATGGGTGGCGGCATGGGTGGAGGAGGCGGCTTTGGCGTACGTCCTTTGCTCCGGCCGTCCACTCGCCCTCGCGCACCGACCCAAGCTGACTCATGCTGCACATTTCCTTCTCGTCATCCAGGGCTTCACTTAACTTCAATCTTTTCCAGCAGACGGCATCTCTTCGGCTATCGTCGACTGCCGTCCCTGGCGGCGTACTGCTCGGCCCGCGCCCTGTATTCGACTCCTCTTCTCACGACCACTGATCACGACCCCTGCCGCTTCGAATCCTCTCGAGCGCAAATGTTATGCACCCGCCTTGTATGATCCAGTTGCACAAAGATAAGTAGGGAGGGACCGAAGCGCTGACGCCAGGAGGAGCCGGCCAACGTGCCTGTTGCTTGAGCACCCTCTCGCTGACCGACGCCACGATCTCCTGACGCCCATCTCGCCGAATGCATCCCCTACCGTCACCAAGACACTGGGTGTCCGAGCCTCGTTCCCTGCCTGGTTCCGACAGTTCCATTCAGAGACGGCTCCCCTAGGCTGGCCGGCCGCCGTCGTCCTTGTCGTCGCCGCTCTCTTCTCGCTCGCCTGGCTCGACAAGGGCCCGTCGCCTGCTTCCGCGCACGTGTTCTGACGCAACGACACCATCAGCCCTCCTTAGAACGCATCTCGGTCGACTGGCGCACACAGATCTCCTTGAACACCTGGTCGTAGGATACCTGCCTCTCGCGCTCGACTCTGGTCGTCCCTCCCGCCCTCCTCCCCCGGACCTTCGTCGCTCGTCGGCCTTTCGACCGTGCCCAACTCTCCCGTAAAGTCGCCATCTTCCTTGTCAGTGTCGGACACGACTAGTCCCGACGAGCAATCTTCGATCCGATGTCTTGCACCAGTACATCCCAGCTCTGTCGTCCTGGCGACGTCAGAGGCGCGTCGAGTGCGACCCGACACGAAAGTCCGGAATCAAAGTCGCTGACGGCCCATCCCCTTCAACGAGCACCCCTATCCGACCTTCCGACGGTCACCTTGCTCGATCCCCCGCCTTTCGCCCCTCCCCCCTTTCTGGAACCATCTCAAGTCAAGATGCTCCCCCCCTCCTCCTCAGACCACACGATGTCGGACAGCGACCACGTCGACACGGTCCGCCGCCGTGGATCGCTCGCTGAGGGCATCACCCTGACTTCGGCCGCCTCGTCCTCCAGCTCGCCCGGTCATGCGACCGGACCGTCCAGCGCTGCATCCAGCACCCAAGCCATCCTCTGCAAGACGCTCGAGCTGTCGGTCCCTTCGTCGCTGCTGCGTCTATGCTCCTCCCCTATCTACCTCTCGCGCAATCGCTGACCGAAGGGCTCCGGCCGACGACGTCGACCCGGCAGACTCGAAGCGACTCAACTCCGGCTCGACGCGTCCGAGGCCCGATCTCGACTCGCCACCGAGAGAGTGTCCGCCGCCAAGGACTTCCAGGTCCTTTCGCTTCAGCGTCAGCTGCAGAAGCGCGGGCGCGTGCAGGACGCCGAGGAGAGTGAGTGCGGGGATGAGGGGGAGGGCGATCGAGTGCCAAAGAGGGCTCGAGCGGAGGGCACGTCAGCGACCATCAGAGGAGCTTCGTCGTCGACCGGCAAGTACGACAAGGACGCTCAGAACGCACAGCTGAAGAGTGCCGCCAACGGTCTTCTCGGAACCTACCACGCGCAGGCTGCCGACAAGGACAAAGTCATCGCCGGCCATGGCAAGACCGTCGCCGATCTGACTGAGCGTCTTCAGCGTCTGTCGGCGGACTACGTGGCGGCGTCTGACAACATGTTGTCCGACTACCGCAAGCAGATCGCCGAGCGCAACCGTTTCCTTGCCGAGCGCGACAAACGGATCGCCGAGCTGCAGGGACGTAACGATGAACTCGGACATCGCAACGAGAAGCTGGCGGAAGAGCTCCACTCTCTCGCTATCTACTGCGATGGCTGGGAGGAAGAAACGTATGCGCTGCGGGGCGCGATCGACGAGCTCGAGGTCGATCACGACAACGAGGTCAAAGATCTGCTGAGTAAGATGGGCAGCGTCAAGCGCGAGGCGGCGCAGGCGGCCAAGGAGGCGGCCGACCGAGCTCTCGAGGACCGAGAGGCGCTCACGCTTGCCGCGAAGGATTTACGGTGCGCGCACAAGAAGGTCGACCGGCTCGAGAAGGAGGCGGTTGCGAAGGGAAAGGCGGTCGACGGTCGACGTGATGAGGTCGTCGCCTTAGAGCGCGAGGTTCACCTGGCTGACCGAGCGTGCGTCTTGCCCTCCCTTCCATCTGCGCTTCCCTCTCGGCATCGAGAAGCTGACCCCGGCCACTCGCCTCCCCGAGCGGTCTCACAGGGCCGCCAGTGCAACGGCGGTCTGTGCGCAGTTGCGCAAGGAGCTCCAACGGCTTCAGGCCAAGCCTTCGCCGTGCGTCGCTACCTCTGCCGGCGTCTGAATCACAGCGCCACGACGCTAACCCAAGCGCTTTCGACCTGTAGGGACGAAAAGCTCAAGGCTGAGGTCGAGTCAGATGTCGAGACTGAAATCGGGACCGACGTCGAGACCGAGGACGATTGGTTCGACCAGGACGACGATTGCTAGACCAGTCCCGACAGCCACGGTCCACCCTTGATCTAGATCCCTCCGCCGATCGATTCGATCCGGTCAGCGCTTAGCCACTTGGCCGTCAGCGCTCCGTAGTCTTTTCGCTCATGAGGAGCAATCGCCTTCCTCTTCCTGTTTTGTCCTCCTCTGACATCAACCCGACATTGACGGTCAGTCGCCTGCCCTGCTCCAAGGGTCAGCCGCTTTGCTCTCCTGCCCGCCGCCTGCTCTTTTCTGTCCGCTTCTTGTCCCTGCTTCTCCTGTCTCGACGACGGCACCTATCAGCCACCCCTCAATCTCGATTTCAGCCGACCCTGTGGTGTGCGTTGTACTTCGACCGCTCGCGACCGCTTTCGCTCCCGCCACGCCCGCTTCCGTCCGACGCCGGTGCCATCCCATGCCCCCTTAGCGTCAATGCTTGGTCCGAGGTCCGCACAAATTCTTGTGCGTAGGCCGGCTCTGTTGAAGCGCATCCATCTTGCGACCAGCCGCCGAGTGCGCCGCCCGCGGCCGTCAGCCGAGGAAGTTGAACGCAAAGAAGTGCAGGACGACCGACGCGACGCAGAACTCGCCGAAGGCCCTACGCGTGCGAGGGTCCAGGTCAGCCAGCGTGACCAAGGGGTCGCGCAAGATGGCGCAAGATGGGCTTCAGGACAAGCAGGACCGACCTTTGGCTCGACAGGACTCCAAAGTCGGACTCGGGTACGCTGTCAACTGCGGCGGCCCCCTTGGACGACGCGCCCGCTGGCGGCGCTGGTGATGATGACGACGAGGCGGCTGCAGCGATGTTGCCGACAACTTGCGCGCGGAGTGAGGCGAGCAGCACGAACTGGCCGGCGGTCGAGGCAAAGCTGGTTGGAGATGACGATCAGAGAGGAGGCTTGGGTCAGCGATGAGGGCACTCGGACTGCGGGCGGTCGCGAGGGGGGATGGGCTGCAGGGGGGCCGAGCAGGCAGGGCGACCAGGATCCCTTCGGCAAGAGCGGCAACTCCCTCCCTCTACTTGACCCCTTGCAGGCCAGCTCCCCTGATTCCTTGCCCCCCTGTCCCGCACGACCGGGCGACGCAAAGAGCGACCACAGGGCGGCCCGTTGCGAGCCAAGAGCTGGCGCGCGCGACTGCGCCCTCGACAGGACAAGAGAAACTCACCCGCCTAGGAAGGCGTTGTACGGGAAGGTTGTCACGCCGGCATAGTAGGCCATCTGAGCGACGCCCGACAGCGCGAGGAACAGCAGGAAGCCGTCGATCAGCTTGACCTTGGCCGGCGTCGAGCGAGCATACGACGCCGTCAGCGTCGACACGGCCGACCCGAGCGAGGCCGAGGACGAGCTGCTGCTGGCAGAAGGCCCGCCGGCGGCCTTCTTGAGCTCCTTCAGGGTTCTGTGCATGCGAGAGAGAGTACAGAAGGCATGTCAGGCTGATGCCAAGCGGCAAGCGCGAGGATAGAGACCAAGTGAACGCACTGGGGGGCCATAGTTGAGAGGGAAGGCGAGAAGGCAAGACGGTGTGATGGTCAGCAGCGAATCGATGACAGGCGCAGGCACAGCAGCAGCGCCATGTCCACCAGCGTCCACCTGTCGAGCACAGAAGTCTTCGCTCTTTCTTGCTCCTCGGTCGACAGCAATCAGAGACCAGACCAAGTCACAATAGTGCTCAATCATTTGCGAAGACTTTCCTGCGCCACATGCTGGAGGCTCAAGGAAGCTTGCCAGGGGTCGTGAGAAGGGTATCATCGAAGCCGCGCGCTCGCTCGCGCTCCCAAACCGCCCCTGCCTGCCTTCTAGAACTGCGCAATCTGCTTGCCGAGCCGCTCCTTGAAAACGGAGTCTGAAGGGCCGTAGGAAGATAATGGTGGCGGTCAGCGGTGTATGTCGTGGCAGACAGACAGCGCCGGACCAGCGGTAAACGTGACGCACAGGCCGACATGATCGTCTGCTCGTTGATGACAATCTCGCCCGTCGTGTCTGCCTTGGGCTTGGACACGCGCGAGGCGATCGCGACCGGGTCCGTCTCGAGGATGATTCTGCGCCATCAAGCGCATAAGAGTCAAGGAGGAAGGGTTGTCAGCGGGCCGCTCCAGATGCGCAGGCGGCGAGTGCTGGCCTAGAGCCCAACAGGCAGGCAGGCGGCAGCAGCTCACCCATCGTCGACCGTCTCGTCGAGTGCCAGCAGCACAAGGTCGAGGTTCTCGAGCACGGTCCTCTTCTCGACGACTCCCTTGAGCAGCAGGTTGACGGCGTCGTAGAAGGCCGACAGGGCCGCGTGCAGCATGAGCTCGTTCTCCGTTGTCGGGCCGACGAGATGGAATGTGAGGTCGGTCGCAGCCTTGGTGAGGCATATCGAGGTCGGGGGAATGAGGAGAACGTCGGCTGATAGCAGCAAGCGTCGGGCAGTGCGGCAGACAGGGCAGAAGGGGAAAGGTGCGGTCAACATGAGCTCCTTCCTCGAGAGCCAGCCTCGCAGCTGGCAGCTGCGAGGACGGGCGAGCGCGGCGCGCGTGCAGGAGGCCAGGTCGGACGAACAGAGCCCCTTGCGTGTCTTCTCGGCCACACTCTTCTCGAATGCCCGCTGGTCTTTCAGCGTAGGGTACGGGTTGGCCGGCAGGCTCGAGTTGGCCGTCGCCGGGCCCGCACCGACGCCCGACGGCTGATGTGGTGGGTTCCAGTACTTGGAGATGACCCTCTGGCCGTCCGCGTCGAGAATGATGAGGCAGGTGCACGAGTAGAGCGAGACCTGGCAACCCACGGAAAGCAGCGACATAAGGTCAGCCCGCCGGCCCAGCAGAAGTGCGCGCGGAAGAACATGCCTGAGAGAGCACACACCATGTCGTCGAAGAGCAAAGAGGGGGAGAGGGTCGGGTTGGGCAGGGCGAGATGTGGTTTGAGGGGAGCCGACTCGCGCCCGTCCGCTCGCCCTCGACGCCCACTCCCTCCCTTCTCCCTCCCATCCCAACCCTCCCTTTCCCCCTCCACGATCCTCTTACACCCTCCCCACACTAGTCTGCATCAGCCATGAGCGAAATGGAGATCGACTCTGGTGCGTCGTTTGACGCGTCGGGCGTGGCGAGGCGCATTCACTGAGCTGATACCCTGACCTTCGTCGCTCTCCTATCCTCCATCGCCGACACGTTCCGCTGCCTCTCCCATCACTGCCTCTCTCTCTTGGTCAACTCAGGGTCCAAGGGGCACGTCTTCTCGATCCAGCGCTCCTTGTACGTTTCTCACCTGCTGTCTGCTTGCCCATTGAAGATCATCAGGCTGACCCACCTCTTCGGCGCCGACAGCTCGGCGCGACCTCCAAGCTGATCAGCTCACCCCCCCCGCCGTCTGACAGCATCGAGGCCGCTGGTCCCATTCCCAAGGTCGACGGGCAGAGGGCTTTGCGCTGTAAGCCCCGTTAACGTCTCTCCTCCAGTCTCTGAGTCCTGGAGACAGGATTGCTGAAACACGTCTGGCCCGTCTCAAACCTCGCCTCGTTCAGCCGTCGAGGGCTGGATCGTCGTCATCAACAACGTCCACGAGGAGGCGACCGAGGAGGACATCCAGGACAAGTTTGCCGACTTTGGAGAGATCAAGAACCTTCATCTGAACCTCGACAGGCGGACGGGCTACGTCAAGGTGCGTTGGCTGTCGTCCTTGAGGCCGTGCGAAGGGCAGGCGTCGCCCAAGTGTGCGCGGTCGGCCGGCAGGGCCAGCTGAAGGATGGCTCAGGGTCGGGATGGGGCATATATTCGTCGGAAGAGTCGTCAGGACGAGAACGAGTGACTGACTTTTCTGCTCCTCTGAACCCTATCTCACCCCTCGGCTGCCATCTGCCCATCAACGGTTTCTGTCCGACCCCGGCTTCGCGTGCCTGCCCGTTGATTCTCTTTGACGACCTCCAGGGTTACGCCCTTGTTGAGTACGCGACGTTTGAGGAGGCTCAGGCCGCGATTGCTGGTGCCTCGGGCACGTCGTTGCTCGAGCAGGAGCTGGAGTGGTGCGTCCTCGACTTCGTCTCTGTCCTTTGACCTGCGTTCGCCGTCGTTTCTTCGGCCAGACTCGCTCTGCGCTAATCAGCCTCTGATCCTGACATGAATGATTTCTCCTCTTCTTGTACAGTGACTTTGCGTTCGTTAAACCTCCTCAAGGGGCCGGCGGAGCCGCGGGCCTGCGTGGCCAGGCCGCCAGGCGGCGCAGCGTCAGCCCGTCGAGACGTTAATTGGAGGGATCGCTCAGGGGCCCCCGGAGGAAGGGGTCAGGGTTGAAAAGCTATGAAGCATCTTGCCTTGCTAATGGGCGTATCGTGCGCGGGCGACGGGCGCGGCGCTTGGCTGGAGAAGGGGGTAAAGGCATGAATCCGAGGGCGCGGGCAAAGAGGCGAGACCGGGAGCGAGGGCCAGAAGGAGAGAAATATGAAGGTCGTGAAGGTCGTGAAGCGGCGAAGAAGGAGCAGCAAGTAAGGAGAATAGGCTAAACGTCGTATTCTCTGGTCAGGAGAGCGCCGCATGCAGCAGACGATGAAGAGTGCGCTCACGTGGCGAAGGCACCGCTGCCGCTGGCACGTCGGGGCTGAGATGAGTGAGGCTCCTTAAAGTCCAGCGCCGCCCGGTCCGAGATCGCGCGTGAAGAAGTTCGAGCGCTGTTCCGATTGGTGGTGAGGACGATAGAGGCCGTCGAGCGGTGGCCGTCAGCCAGCTGCTGCTCATGCTGCTGCGCTCGACAGACAGGCTGGAGCGAGAGAGCCAGACGACGAGGGGGGAAAGAGACATACACCAAAGAAGACCTGAACCAGGTCAAACGAGTACTCGCCGAGCTCGAGGTACGCCCTTGCGACCTCTGCATTTTCAAGACGGAAGCGAGCGTCAGACGCCGTTGGAGAGTTGCATGGAAAGGCTCGATCAGGAGACAGCGGGGAGACGCACGTCGGATGTCCTTGTTGGGGATCCGGTGGATCGAAGGACTGTCGGCAGAGGTCCACATCAGAATCAGCATTTAGAACGTCTGCAGCAGTAGAGGATCTGGCTGCGCACGTGAGGCCGGTCGAGCGCTTCAGGCCTGCCAGGAAGGCGGACACCAACCACGCATCGATGGCGAGGCGGAAGAGCTGGACGGCCCGACAGTACGACAAGGCAGAGCCGTCAGCGCATGCGCTTGCTCTTCGACACACGGTCGTGTTGCAAGGACGAGAGTAAACGCACAGAGATGCCGAACATGATAGTCGAGAAAATACGAGGCTGAGAGAAGACGGGAGGGAAAGGTATGGGTGGCCGTTTGTGAGTTGTAGCGGCACGTCGACCTCGGCTCGGGTTGGCCCCCGACGTTCGCCCCCTCCCATTGATCTGATCCCCCCTCCTCTCCCGAGAGTCGCAGCTCGACCGAAAGGCGTTCAACGACGTGCGAGATTGATCCTGCTTTCGGGGCCATCGAAGACGGCTGCTGACGCGATGCCATTCGCCCTTCAGTCGCGTGCTCCTACACCACCTCGCCGCTGCCGGACTCTGACGGCCAGCTCGACCCGCCGGCCCCAGGTCGACCCGGAAGGGAAAGCCTCAGCTCGACCTCGCTTCGAACACCCTCTGCCCGGAAGATCAAGGTGTGTGAGCTATCTCTGGTGCTGACCTGCCAGCTTAAGTCAGGTGCAAGAGCTGACGCCATGACCTCTCGGGCGGACGCAGGGCTCGCGACCCTCATCACTTACCGCGCGCGTCGGCCCTAAGTCAAGATCGTCGCCGTACGTTCTCCCTTCCGTCCTGACCATTAACTTTATCGTTGCTGACCTGCGACTCTCGCCATGCTCCTGCAGTAGTGCGATTGCTCGGTCGCAGCATGTTCCGCCCAGGCCAGCCGCAAGCACTCTTGCGACACGCCCAGCTAGCGCCGGCCCCTCCCTCCGTTGTGCGTCCCCCGCCGCGCACTCGATCGCGCCCAAGGCAGTTCGCCTACTGAGTTTGCAACTTCTCTTTCTCCTTACAAGCAGAGAGGCGAGGACTTCCAGCCGCAGGAAGGACTAGCGCCGAATCGGCGCAGCCAGGTCCCAGCCGTCCGAACCACGCCCTACCCGCAAGTTGTGGGGTCGAAGCAGGCCGCGAAGGAGAAGAAGCTTCGCCAGAGAGAGAGGAAGAAGGCGGCGGCGGCGGAGGCAGCGGATTCTGTGCGAGCTGGACCGATTCGGAACCTTTGGCAGGACGTCCGAGGACCTCCCCCTGGCGCACCGACCGGACCGTCCGCGATGAGACGACTCCTGCCGGCACCGCAGCGACCGATCCCGGTGTCCCAGCGACGAATAACTGAGGACGAGGAAGAGTACCTCAACTCACTTCCTTCGTCGTCCGTCCTCTTGCTCGCTCGCCCGCCTCCAGAGGCACCTATCCCTGCCCCCTTAGCGCCGAAGCAGGCTGTGAGTCCTCTTGTAGCGGCCTACTCCGTCACGCCGACATCAAGGCTGAGATGCGCTCTTGTCATCATTTTGCAGGAGTCTTTGAAGATCGACGCAGTCATCGAACGCTCGCCCATTGGTCCTTCCTCGCACCCTCCTTCGCCGTCGGCAAGTCTTCCGCTGGCGCCGACAGTGTCCCTGCCGCCGGCCGTGGAGCCGCCAGTGCCGAGGATCAAGCGCGAGCCGGGCTGCGCCGACCTGCCTGTGCGTGAAATTGTCCCGCTCTCGCCGCATTTCGCCCTTTGCGTGAATTGACGCTGTCTTGTTGGTCGCCCCCTCAGATTCCTCCGTCTGCCTCGGTCAATGATGATATCGCTCGCGATTACCAGCCTGCGCCTGGTCCCGCGCCGGTCGAACAGCCCGACATCAAGCCCAACGTGCGCCGCATGTCGTCGCCGCCCGCCCCGCTTCCTCTCAAGCTCCCGAAAAAGGGCGTAGCGAGCTGGACGGCGGCTGAAGTCCCGGCCGACTGCAACCTCAAGGGGCTGCAGCAGCGTCGGGAGCGCGACAGGGCGCGCCAGCGCTTCCGCCTGCGGGCAGTGGCAAACCTGCAGAACGAGCGCAAGATCGTCGAGCAGTATCGATGGGTCTCGGGAGGCCTCGTCCTCGACTGGCGGTTCGACAACACGCAGGGTACCTGGACCGTGCTCTATCCGCCGGATGTCGTCCGCAGCGCCAAAGCCAAGGCGCGCTTTCTCGCAGACCAGGTCGCCCTCGTCGAGGCCAAGGGGTGGTCCGTCACTTGCGCCGGCGACAAAACGACCAACGACGGCGCCGGTCCCGGCATCGTCATTTCGTGGTCGAACGACTGTCCGTCGCCCTCGCCCGGGTCGTCACGCGCGCCGTCGCCCGAGCCTGCGCCCGAAGGGCAGAAGCGCGAGCCCTGGGTCGAAAAGCCGTCGCCGGCCTCGTCCATGTTGTCGAGCCGGTCAACTGAACGCCCGTCGGCACGTCCGTCCCTTCCTACCCCCATCCACCACCCGGAGGTCTTCGTCAAACCGGAGCCGATGGACGTCGACCCGAGCCTCTGCCTCCCTCCGCCGCCCCGTTCGTCCAACGCCACGTTCGTTGCGCCTTCGCCGCCGCCGTCGGACTCGGGTTCCGTCGCGGGACCATCAACGACAGTCACTGAGGCAAAGGACGGTCCTAGCGTGTCGCTCGTCCTCGCCCTTTCACGAGAGATCGGCAGCGCTGTGGCCCTCATGCAGGACCTAAGCGCTGTCGACGCGGACCCGGGCGACCTGGACCTCGTCCGGCGGGCGCAGGCGCACGCAGAGCGCTTTTTCGCACATGGCCAGGCCGCGATCCTGCCACGGCTCGCCAGGCTGGCAGAGCGAGCCCATGCTGGCGAGGGTCAGAGGGCGGCAGGATCGGGCGGTAGGTGAGTGCGCGAGGAGCACGATCAAGGCAAGGGGGGCGGGGGGCGGGAAGGCTGAGAGGATGCCTTTGCACGCGACGTAACGACCATCACGACACCATGCCCTTTCTTTCTTCCTTCGGACGTGAACGCAAATCCAACGAGGGGAGAGGGCGCATGCATCAAGCGAAGAACATAATGCGCGGCAGAGCGCAGTCGCGATAAGGGCGAGCAACGTCGAGCATAGCGCGAGTGGGTCCGTGATGGAGGGGCGCAAGTGCGCCAGCGAAAGCGTGCAGACCGAAGGAGGCCTGTAGCAGGGGCGGCGGGCGGAGGTACGACGACGTGCGCAGGTGATCGGACGCGTGCGGATTGAGTTGTGGGCGGCTAGGCTGTCGATTACGACGGGCCGGCAAGTGATGCTGGCGGAAGGGCGGGAGACGGCGGCGTGTGCGACGGGGGGATGGCCCGGTTCGATGGAGATTCGGAGAGCCTCAGAAGGCGCAAACCGGGTCGTCGACTTGGAGAGTCTTAGTGTCTGAGCCTGGCAGCGCAGAGGAGCGAAGGCAAGGAGATAAGTACCGGTGCCTTGCCAGTGTCGAGGCAGAAAAGGAGTATGAAATACATACCAGAGCTGGATCGACTCGACTTCCCATTCGCCGTCAGGCTCGACGGCGATCGCCTGTGACTGCTGGCGCACGAGCTCGAGCGCGACGGCCGGCCGGGCAAAGTAGCCCTCCCACGAGCGTTCGCGGTGCGGCGAAACGGGACGCGGAGTGTCCTCGTGCACATCGGCCTTGGACCGGCGCGGCTGCTGCGACAGGAGCGACGTGTGCGGGCGACCGAGAGGCGGCGACGTCGGCGGCGTCAAGAGCGGGACAGACCGGCGCCTCGAGTTGAACAGTGCGGAACTGGAAGATGACCGACGGGCACCGGTAGAGGCGCCAGACGGGAAGACCGGCAGCGAGAGCTTGAAGGAGGAAGCGAGACTGGTCTCGACAGCGGGCGGCGGCGTGATTGGAAAGGCCTTGTACGGCCGGACGCAGTCGTCGTCCGAGTCCGAGTCTGCCAGGTCGTCGTCGTCCGACGGCGCCGGCGTCTCGAGTTTGAGGCAGTCAAAATAGTCGCTCCGCGCAAAGGTCATCCAGGGCGACGCGACGAGGTGCTGCGGGAGCTGCACGGCGGCGGCGGCGACAGAGGTGGAGGTTGACATGCTTGGGGGGCTCGCGTGCGGGTTGAGGGGGGGAAGGACTTAAGGATGGAAGAGGGGAAGGCGGGCAATCGACAGAGCCTTTATAGCAGCGTCAGTCAAGGATCCAGCGGTGGAGGAGGTTGCTGCTAGCGAAAGAATTGGGGCTGACCGTGGGCTGGAGGCAAGGGCAGAGCCGAAGGGTGGAGGGCGGCAGCTGAGATAGCAGAGCTGGGCGTTCGGGGAGGTGATGAGGTGGAGAGACAGGCATGCCTTCCATCTTTATGTGTCGGAGGGATGACTCGTCTGCGGGCCTCGCAGAGCCGTTGCCCGACCCATCCGGCCGCCTCGTTGATGCGGAACTGCGGAAAGGGAGGTGGATGCAGGGCCGGCGATGGATGGGCGTGCGCGACGCCTCAGCCCGCCTTGCCGGGCTCGGGCTTGCTGGCGTGCGGCGGCCGAGGTCGGGCGAGGGGGCCAACCACGAGCTCGGTCGAGGGCAGGCGGCCGGGCTTCAGTACGCCGACGAGGACGGCAGGCAGGCGAGTGCGAGCGACTGGCTAGAAATTCTGCTTGTCTAGCGAGCGAGCGGGGAAAGGCGTGGTCGTGGAGGACGATCAAGGTGAGCTGCAGCGCGTCGTCGGCCATGGAGCAGAGGCTCGGAGACGCGAGGGCGAGGCAGAAATGGGTCCGCTAGTACCGTCAGAGGTCGCTCATGCAACGCAACGGCGACAACCACGAACTTTGCAGGGCGCTCAGGGCAGCACACAAACGAAAATCACAAGGGGGAATGGTGACTGAAGACCATGCAATCAAACCCCACACAGGGGGGAGCCCACGCACGCAGGGTTCGTCGGGCCTGTCGACAACGGCGCCGTGCGTCGCTGCAAAGCCGGATGCGAAAGGCAAGGCGCGTCGCACGTCGCCAGGACAAGCTGGACGGGTGGCGAATGGCGAGCGACTCGAGCAAAGCGGAAACAGAGGCAAGGGGGCGTAGCTCATCCATTGAAGCCCTTCTTGCCGTGCGTGCGCCGGCCGCTTTGTGGGCCTTGCTGCGAGCCTAAGTACTGCGGCAGAATGACCTCGGCCGGGGTCAAGACGCTCGCGCCCTTTGACGCGCGGGGCGGTGGAGTGGACGAGATGCTCGGCGGCGGGAAGGTCGAGATGACGTCGGCGAAGGAGACGTGCGTGCTGGGCAACGGGTCCTGAACGACGTTGTCCTCACGCAATTGGGCGACCTGCGACGGGAAAGCGACAGTCAGCCATTGTCCGCGATATTCTGCAAGGTACAGCACGTACCTGCGACCGGGTCACAGTAAACAGGTTCTCGGGTAGCCTCTCAAGGAAGGCGCCTTGCACCATGCCGACCGCGAACGGCAGCGATATGATCGGCCGCGTGAGCTCTGCGTGCTCGAGTGTCAGCTTCATCAGGTCACGGTACGCGTAGACTGGAAGACAGACAAGAGCGTGACCAGCGAGTCAGTGATGAGAGCGCCCGGTGCTGAGGTCGACCGACCGAGAGGGACGACGCACCTGTAGGGCCACCAGCCTCGATGATCTTGCCGTCGACCATCGCCGCGATCGCCTCGTCGGACGGGCTGCGGCCGATAACCTCCATTGCTCGCGCAAGGTCGCCAGCGTACACCTGAGCTCCAGTGGGTCAATGTCTGCTGTCGGTGCGGCGCGAGATCGATCAAGGGAGACGCACTGGCTGAAAGCGTGACTTGCCGCCGCCAAAGACGGGCAGGAACGGCAGGACCTTGCCGAGCTTGGCGAACCTCTGCACGCGTAGACAGCCGAGTCAGGCTCGTCTGTGAATGGGGCTCTGAAGAAGAAGAGTAAAGGGAGAGTCGCACGGTGAAGAATCCGTCACCGGGGCCAAAGACGAGACTCGGCCGGACGACGGTCGCCTTAGGATCAATCGACAGCACGCTCTGCTCCCCGAGCCCCTTCGTCCGCCAGCTGTGCGCACATCGTGGATGCATCAGAGCATGCCCCTTCTCGCCTTGACATCAAGAGAAGACGGAGGACGGACGCACTAGTCGATGGCCGAGTGAGGATCCGCGCCGATGGCCGAGACGTGGATGAGCTTGGCACCCACTTGCTGCGATGCTCGCGCGACCTGTCGAAAGCAGGAGCCAGTCGAAGGGTCAGCAGGTCGTCTGACCAAAGCTGGACTAGAGTGTGCGAACATTTTCGGCTCCGTGCCATTGGACCTGGTCGAAGATGGTCGGCGTGCCGTGCATGATGCTGGGGTCGAGACGAGGGACAAAACGGCCGGCCGGTCATTTCTGGGCCTTAGCCGCTGCAGCTCTGCGGTCGGGTGAGGCTGCAATGATCGCTCACCCTACGAGGTTGATGACGGTGCTTGCGCCCTCTAGCACGTTCTCGAGGCTCGCGGGCCCGCTCCCTGGCCGGGCGATGTCGACCCCGCTGGCCGGGGGCAACACCTGGCGACCGAGGTGCTTGAGCTCGTTGTAGCGACCCTCGGGGTTTCGGCTGCCGAGCAGGACTTCGTTGCTGGACGACGCACCGACGAGCTGCCGAGTGATATAGCTGGCGAGGAAGCCAGCGCCGATGATGACAGTCCGGTGCTTGGGGTTGGTCGAGCCTGAGGTGAACGAGACGGGCGAAGGTTGAGGGGAGGCCGTCATGGCTGACTAGCGAGCTGGGAACCGTCGCAAGATCGAGAAGTGGCGCGGGTTTACAAGCTGAGATCCGATGAGCAACTGGCTGCCTGGAGGAGAGGGGCGGCTGTCTTTCGAGCAAGAGCTGAGGCGACTGGAAGGAGGATCGTGGTTGGAGGACAGCAGGGAACCGTCGTCGAGATCGAAGATCGAGCTGGGTCGGGCCGTCGGCGTCATCGAGCCGCGCGCCGGACCCGCGCGTGTACGCATGCGCCGTCGTCCTCACTTGCATTCCCCACTCGCAGCCAAGACAAGTAATGGTCTAGTGTATAAGATGCGCTTGAATGAAAGTGACGATGAGTCTAGTGGAGCAAGTTTATGTACCTACAGGCCGGCACGAAAGAAAGGGAAACGAGAGGAACAGGGCACCGTGGTGCGACAGCGCGAGAGGTGGGAAAGACGAGGGCGTGCCCTGGTACAAGGATTGAAGTCCGAGTCGCTTTGAGCAAGGGTAGAGAGAGAGAAGAGGAAGCGTGGATATGGCAGAGAAGATGCGGGTCCGAGATGGAGGAAGATTGAGCACTCTGGACCGAGCTCAGCCCCGGTTGTAGCCGAGAGCGGGCTCCTCGACGGCCTTCGAGGGGTCGACGTCGAGGTTGGGCTGGTTGCCGGCCTTCTTCTCCTCGTCGACGGCGGTCATCGCGCTGTCGTCGTCCGCAAACGTCTCAAAGATGTCCTCGGCGTCGACCTGGCCGAGGCCAACAGGAGGGAAGATCGTGTTGAGCGCATACCACAGGGTGCCGGCGATTGCCCAGCCTGTTGAGAGATGATGAAGGGGTCTCGGTCAGTCGCGGGAAGTAGCGGAGTCTGAGGCGAAGGGTGGGCACGAACCAAGCAGCCATCCAAGGTAGGCCGTGTGCTGCCAGCCAATCGAGACGTGGATCTTGCCCGAGCTGACGGTGTAAAGGAAGCCAGGGAACGAGGGGAAGATGGCGAGCATCCAGACGCCCAGGGCGCGGAAGTTGAAACCTGGAAAGAAGCAGCGGATCATCAACGGGTGCGTGCGTCGTCGAAGAGGAGAAGAGCCGCCAGGAACGTACCTGCCGTGAACCAGTAGATCGAAGACGAGTCGGCGATGTAGAGGTCTGATAGCTTGAAGAGTTGTTTGCGGATCAGGAAGTAGTCGGCCATCATGATGCCGGCCAGCGGGCCGAGGAAGATGGAGAAGCTGCTGAGGACTGAGATGAAGGCATTGGCCGATGTGATGAAGCGCCACGGGTTGCTTTCGTCGGCAAGGCAATCGAGGGAGCAAGTCAGTCACGGCGACCTGGTCAATCAGGCGTGGACAAAGGCAGGACCAACACGGCGAGGGCAACGATGGCGATGATGAAGGGTCCGCGGCGACCGTCCACCCACTTGGGCAGGAGCGTCGACAGGTCGATCGAGCCCGAGATGGCGTTTCCGGCGGTCTGATAGAGTAGACAATGGGCAGTCAGACGGGCCGACGCAACGGACACAAGTCAGCCGGGCAATGGACTCACGTTTACGCAAAGCTGACTGGTGATGAACGTCAGGCACAAGAAGAAGATCGCGGCCTTGGCGCCGGCGGTGCCCTCCTCCACAGTGATGACCCTCATGAGCTCGTAGGGACGCCACAGAAGACCGTGCTCGGGGTAGAAGCCGGCTGGAGGTCCGGAGAGCGAGAGAAGGGGCGCACACCGTCAGCGATGAGCTCGGCAGCGCGAAAGATCTTGAGCGAGACTGACCAGCACAGCTGGTGATGACCAGCCCAATCAGACTTGAGCCGACCATGCAAATGGGGATGATGGCGATCTGGCCGATGACCTGGTCGCCGTCGCGTCGGGCGTAACGGGTGAAGTCTGCAAGGTGATACACGACGCGGTCAGCCCAGGGGCACCTGTGCGAGGTTGAGAGAGAGGCTGCGCACCAGACTGATACCTAAGGGCGGAAGCGTCGAGGGGGGGACGACCGTTAGCTGCGGGCCCTACGGGGCCAGATGGAGCAACACCAACGAAAGGAAGCGAGACTGACATGATAGCTCCAGCCCATCCGCCGATCCCGCTCGTCACCGACTTGACGAAGGCCCATCCGAGCTCGGCGCCGTGAATGCGGGGCTTGCCAAGCGTCTCTGATACGTCGTAGATGAGCGGTCCTCCGTTACCCTGCTTGGCGAGGGCCCAAATGAGGAGCGCGAAGACGCCGACGGTGACGCAAATCGATGACAAGACAGCGGGGATCCTGTACCGCTCCGGCTTGATGGCCAGGATCGGGAGCGACATGATCCAGAAGATCATGAAGCAGATGAAGTCGCTCGTCTCCATCTGAGCGCTCGCCGGCAGCGTGTTCTTCATCGTGTAGATCTTGTCGGTCCACGTTCCGATCATGACCTTAATGACGGCGCCGCCGAGCCAGGTCTGGTAGCCGAACCTGCGCGAACGGCGGGAAAACCAAGCGCGGTCAGAACGAGGCAGGCCGACGAGGACCACGCTGTGGCAGTCCGTAAGAGGTCGCGGTACCTAACTGACTCACCAGCAGATGGACAGGATCAGGCGCTGGCAGACGACGAACCAGGCGCCGCGGACGCCCCAGCTGGCGCGGTTGCCAACGGCGAACGGAATGTGCCAGCGGCCGCCCTGCTGTCCGTTGGCAACGATGGCGCACCCGATGATGACACTGCTGATGATGTCCGAGATGACAGCCTGCCAGACGTTGAGGCCCTGCCGAGTGATTGAACCAAGGGAAAGAGGCACCGGTTAGCCCTGTAGCCGGAACGCGTGCGCGCCGAGAGGCAGGGAGGAGCACTGCGCACCAGCGAGAGCACGGCGGAAGCGCCAGCCAGACCGCCGATGTTGATGCTTGTCGCGAGCCAGAACCATACAAATGTCTGCTTGGTCCACGTGCGGCGCGAGAGCGGGTAAGGCTTGATGTCCTCGTTGATGTAGAGCGACTGCTCGCCAGGCACCTGCAGGGCCTTGATGAGCTTGGAGACGCCCATAGTCGAGAGAAGGGTCGGGGGCGGGATGAGAGGACAGCTGGTCCGGAGAGCGTTGACTGCAGACTAAGAGGAGCTAAGAGCTCAGGAGAGGGCACCTGGCCAAGAAGAAGGAGGGGAGATGTTCCGGGGCGGCAAGGGTGCTAGAGGAGGGAGCTGAGCTGAGGGAAGGAGAGCAGCTGGTCGGTTGGGAAGTGCCGCGCCGTCTTGTAGGCCGGAGCGCGGAATTTTTGGGGAGCGAGTCACTGGAGAATGCGAACAGGTCCCGTTCTGCTCCGCTGGGCGAGATTTGTAGACGTCAAAGGGGCTGCAGTGGGGGTGGGCGGGGCGAGCGACCCTTTCCGTTGGGGGAGGGATGAGATTTCGCCCGAGGACTCCGACAAGCAGAGCACGCCAATCGTCAAATACGCGTGCGCTGGGACGTCGCCCGCCCTCCTCCCCAACCGCAATTTAAGCCTCCGTTTTCCGCTTCTTGGCTGGCCGCCTGCTCAGCCTGCTCTACAGACAAGAGTCATGGTCCAGATCGTCGCGCGCTGCTACAGCAACTGGTGGCGCGCGCGTGCAACATGCGTTCGGGAAGTGACGGAGGCAAGGAGGAGTTCGATGATTGCCGCAACGGCCGGCGACGGGTGCCCGCATCGTCGTTCCGAGGGACGGTTAAGGGGATCTCGGGCAACGCGGGCCTTGCACGCGCTGGCTGGCCCGGCCACTGCCGCTGCGCGCAAAGCTCTTGCATTCGCTGGACCATGTCCGGCCGGCCAGCCAAGAAGGACCTGCAGACGCTCGTCCTGCTCCCTGTGCCACTCGAGGCACAGAGTATCCATCAAGATCCATCAAGAAAGCTTGCTCGCCGCCAGTCGCCAAGGCCTTTCAATGTGCATCACGATCGAGCGGCGCACTCGTCCAAAATGAGCTGATGCCACGCCGGCCGCCTCGCGCTTCTGACACCTGTTACCGAGGACGCGGCAAAGGTTGTCGTCTGAAGAAGACGTCAGGATGGACGCTCGGCTGCCGATGTGCACCTTGATCTCGCCCGATCGGACGCGGACGGCAAACGGCGTTAGCACCTGCTCGCCGCTGCCGAACTTGGGCCTGAGCTGGCGTCGCTTGAGGACGAGGCTGGAGACGGCTGAATGAGACGGTTGTCGATCAGTGGGAGAAAGGCACGGGCGAGTGTCTAAGGCCACACTGCCTGGGCTGGGTGATGGGTGGAGAAGAGAGAGATGAGATCAGCGGCCGGAGGTCGGTGCCACACAGGAGGCGGGCGGGCAGAGGCATGGGCCGAGCGCGCGCATTCATCAGAGTGGATTCGACGCTGGACACTCGACGCCTGACAGCACTCTCCTGCATGTGCTAAATAGCGAACAAACCCTTCATGTGGCCAGTCTGTCCAATATCACTCAGGACGTCCACTCGTCTTTAGCCAGTCAGGAGCCCTGCTCTGCTGCCGACCTCTCCTCCAGGCGAGATGCTTTGCATTTCGGACATCGTGTCACGCCCTCGCAAGCTCCCCGCCCTGCTGCGCGAGCTCGAGCCTCGGCCGCGCCCTCCGCCGTCCAACCGCCCTGCTCCTGGTCCGATCATTTGCAGCGACGACGAGCATCAGAGGGGCTCGACAAGGCATCAAATTGATCTTATGCCTGCGCGAGCTCACGCAGTCGTCGAACGGTCGACTGGACGGTAAGGGCGGCCGTGGTCTGGAGCTGCCAGGCGCCACCGGCGGTCTGCGAACACGAGAGAAATTGTCAAGAGGTCAACGAAGCTGAGATGGGTCTGACAGGTGATCAAGGATCGACGTACGGTCTTCTTGCAGCCCTTGCACTTCCAGATGCCAACAGCGGTACGCTTGACAGCGTCCTTTCCGCACCACGTGCACGTCTGTCAGGGGGAAAGAGAGTCAAAGGGAAAGTCAAGAGAAAGGAGTCAAGAGAAAGCAGGGACAATGGTAAGGAGAGTCAAGAGAGAAGGGAAAGTCAGCGACAGAGACGCAATGGGGCCGGGGTAAGAGTAGTGGGGACGAAATGAGGGTGGGGGGGACGAACGTAGGTGCCGTGCTGCCAGACCTCCATCTTCTTGACGGTCTTACGGAGCGAGGCTCCGTAACGGACTCCGTACTTTCCGGTGATTCCGACCTTTTTCGTACGCTTGGACATGCTGGTGAAGAGGAAGGCGATGGGGGGTCAGGACCTCGGAGGGAAGACTTGGCGCGCAGGCGGCGGGGCTTCGGCGACAGTAGCAACAGCAGCAACAACGCCCTCCTCTCCCTGATTCTAAGCAGCACTCGGCCCTATGCATCCTGTGGTCTGCGCTAGAAGCAGACAGGGGTGAAGGGCTGAGTGCTCCCTGCCCTTCCTAGTTCCCGCAGCAAGCCCTCGAGCTGCCTGCGTGCGGCTGCGCCCGCTCTCTGCCCATCCCAAACGTGCTGCTGCTGCTGGCGGTCCCTATTGCGAGGAGCACCCGCTGCCTATGCAGAGGCCAAAGGACGAGGAGGACGCACGTCTGTAGAGACGAGAGTTTTGAGGAGGATGCCGAGGTAAAGGGCAAGGCGACGGCGACAAAGGAAGCAAGGACCGGTCCAGGAACGCAGGTTTGACGGCGACAGCACAGCAGAGACGGGCGACCGGCGAAGCGAATGAAGGGAAGATGAGAAGGACAATCGACCGTCAGCGAGACAACATTCCCGAACAGAGCAGGCAGCAAGGACGCACGACGAGACTTGAGGGATCTGGTGACGACAGTCGAGAGCAGACGGACAGGTCGTCTCGAACCGAGCGGGGGGGGGCGGGCGGGCGGGCGGCGGGCGGACAGCGACTCTGGGGCGGTGAAGTGCATGTGCGAGCGGCGAGCGGTGAGCGACGGGCGGCTCTTTGCCTCTCAGGGCCGGTTTGAAGGACATGCGTTTGCCAAGGTTGCCAAATGCGATTCAACAGTGTCACTTCAATCGTTGGCTCTCGCCCCCCCGCCGCCACGAGGGCTCACCGCCCAGAGCGAGCCCCGCCCGCCCGCTGCTGCCCTCTGTTGGAAGCTCGCCCGGCCGAACCCCTTGCCCTTCTTGCTCTCACCGTCAAGTCACTCAAGATGGTGAGACCCCTACTCCGTACTGGTCCTACCCAGCCAGAGCCACGCAACAGCTCCAGCAGCATCGCAGCAGCAGCAGCAGCAGCAGCAGCACCAGGCACATGGACTGTTGTTCGGTCCAACGGACGGACGGACGACCTCTCCTTCCTCATCGACTCTCGCCTCCTTCGCCCGGCCCGACGTCACATGTCCCTTCCTCACATCCTTCGCCGCCCACACGCTCTTTCTAGTCGAGCGCTGTCTGCGGGACGCGAGTCTGCCGTCCTGTCGCGCAGACCAAGAGGGGTGGTGGGATGGGACTGTCGAGGCCGCGTTGAGGCCGGGATCGGACAGGCAACGCGGCCTTGGGAGGGGGGCATGCGTTGTCTACTTGGGTGTCGAGACACGACCTCGCTGCCAGTCGGTTGCCACTAGTCACTCGCCAAGCGACATCGCCGACCCTCGCCATCCCGACTCGACCTGTCCTCGCCTCTGCTGCTGCTGTCGCTCTCCCTGCTGCTGCTGCCAGGTGGCTCTGGCGCAACCCCCGTTCACCTCTTGCCGCCCTCAAGGCTGACTCGATCTGCCCTCTTCCAGCCCCCCAAAGCCAAAGCCGCCTCCGGAGTTGGAAAGGCCCAGAAGAAGAAGAAGTGGTCGAAGGGCAAGGTAAAGGACAAGGTACGTTGCCGTTCCTTTTGTCAGCTCTTGCTGCCTGATCGTCGCTGACCTCTTGTCGCCCCGTCGCCTTGGTGATTTGCGCGCGCTGCCCACAGGCCAACAACGCCGTCGTTGTTGACAAGCCCACCTACGACAAGATCATCAAGGAGGTCCCGACCTACAAGGTCATCTCCCAGTCGGTCTTGATTGACCGACACAAGGGTGCGTCCGCCTGACCCCCCGCTCGTCGTCACGTCCACGCGTACCCACTCAGCTGACCGTTCATTCACCCGTCCACCATCAGTCAACGGATCCGTTGCGCGAGCTGCCATCGCCTACCTCGAGAAGGAGGGCCTCATCAAGCGCATCATCCACCACCGCGCGCAGCTCCTGTACACGCGCGCCACGGCAGGAGAGGCGTGAACTCATGCCTGATCCATGACTTCAGAAAACAATCCGTCCGCTGCCCTGGAGAGTTCATTGAATCATATTCGCCTGGGTGCATAAGAGATCGTCAAAAGGTGAGAACCCGAAGCAGAGTTGTGTGTGATGATCCGGCCAGTCGCCCAGTCCTTGCTTCTCGCGGCCGACAGTTTCTCAGCCCGCCTGGCAAACCGCCGCGCTCACCGCAGCTCAAACGTGCCATTCTTGAGGGCGCGAGCGCGGAGTCCGGTCGGGGTCCATCTGCAGCGATGATGCACAGGGAGGCAGGTGCGGTCAGCGACATGTGTGTGCGCACTGGGCCCGAGACGCAGAGACGGGCAGGACGACGCACCCTTCGGCGAGCACACCCGGTCCTCGGATCCAAACGTCGCCCTCCACATCCTCGACGCCCTCCTCGACCGCCTCGTCGTCGACGCCCGTCAGCTTGACCTCGACGTTGACCGCGGGAGGACCCGTGTGGGCGAAGCCCTCGCGCGGCAGCTCCAATTCGCTTGGAACAACGTCTTTCGCCGTCTGCTCCGAGTAAGCCCGCGACGACTTGGGCGTGAAGCTGAGCTCGCGCAGGCCGATCGTCGGGGCCGCCGTCGACAGCACCGTTTGCAGGTCATGGAAGTGCGTCAGGAAGACAGGCGTCGTGCTGAGCGCAGACGTCGTCAAGTTGGTGATGGGCGTTGCCAGATGCACGCGCGCCGACTGGAGCAGCGACGGCGTGAGCTCGCCTGAGAGTCGTCAAGAGAGGCGCGCGCAAAGTGGTCAGTGGCCAGCACCTGACAATAGACGCGAAAGGGAAAGCGGAAACGGACCGTCAACGACGACCGCCACTCGAAGCGCGGTCGCTAGCCCGCCGAGTGCGCCAAAGCGCACGCGCGACCAAAAGTACTTCTCGAGCAGGCCCTCGCGCGAGAGGTAGCCCTCGCTCAAGTCGGCCAGCTTCTGGCGCTTGGCGATCGCATAGAGCGGCTTGAACTTGGCCGAGTCGACGAGGGCCGCGTTGAGCGCGGCGAGGTGGGGCGTGTTGCTGCAACGATTCGGAAGAGCAGGTGCGTCAGCGCGCCTGGATTCGCGGAGTTCGCAGTTCACGAGAAGATCGAGCGCACAGGAAAAGAACCGTCGGCTTGTCGACGTTCGGCTCGGCGAGCGACATCAGCTGCACCGCTGGCGACGTCTGGGGGTCGAGGTCTGTAATCAGAGGATTCAGAGGGGAGCAAGGTCAGCTCATATCACAGTATGTTGTCCGGCAGCGGCGCCGCAGAAGGCGAGCGAGACGCACCAGGCTCAATCTCGTCGCCGACGCTGTCCCAACCGCTGGCCGGCCCATACGTCCTGAATCCGGCACCTGTCAGCGGAGACGCAAAAGATCGGCATCAGCGTCGGGTTTCGCGGATTGTCAGCGAGCGTAGACCGAGTCCACAGCAAAGTGAACGGACCACTCCAAAGACTGGCGAGCGCGAGCGCAAGGCCGACGGGCGACTCCAGCGCGAGGCAGCTCGCGACCGTGTCCTTGCTCGACGGTGAAGGGCGCTTGTGGGCCGGGAACAGCGATAGGATGCCGGCGATGCCCGCGGTTAGGGCAAGGTGCGTGATTGGCGTCTCCTGCACGGCCTGTGCGGCGAGAACGTGGAGAGGAAAACCGAGGGTCAGCCTCCCGGCGCGTGCCTGAGCGAAAAGCGAGGGAGAAGGCGTGACATGAAGCGGGAAGGCACGCACCCCCTGAGCATCCTCCCAGACGCGCCTGACAAGCACGTCGCGCTCGCCGACCTCGCGCGGCTCGGCCGGGTCGGCGACGTCGTTGCCGACAACCTCGACGTCCTTCCAGCCGACAGCGATGATGTCGTGCTTCTCCGCCAGGGCAAACACGTCGGCCGCCTCGTCGTCCTCGCCAACAATGACGAGTGCTGAGCGGGCCGACGACGAGGACGAGTTGGCCGCCTCCTCGTCTACAAGCTGCTCGAGGACGGGCCGGGCAAGGCGCGCAGGCAGGACGATGACGGTCGGCGGGGCCGGCTGGTCGAGCACATGCGCGAGTAGGTGTGGGGAGGCAATCGTCTGCAGCGGGTGAGACGGCGTCGTGTGAACGGCGAGGGCGAGCGTGAGGAGCACAGAGTCTGGCGGGATGGGCCGGGGGGGCAGGGAAGGTCGGTCGTCAGCCTGGCGCGAGGCAGGGAAGCCGAGACGCGCTCTCTGGAATGGCCGACACACCAAAGCCGTCCGGCAGGAGGTTGAGGATCCCGCCCGAGCCGCTCTCGGCCGCATCGAGATGGAAGATGGCGCCGAGACCCTTGCCGACGTTGCTCGCGCGCAGCTTGAGCAGACTGTTCGAGATCTGGACGAGATGGACGGCAGGAACGGGGGGCCGGGAGCGCGTCAGGGGTCGGTCACGAACCTGCCTCCGAGCGTCCTGCAAAGCAGCACGGCACTACGCACTTTCTCGCCGTAGATGAAGCGGGCCGCGCATGTCGGGTCGAGAACGTTGGCAGCCGTCTTGAGCGAGCTCGATGGGCGTACGGTGAGCTGGGTTCCGCAGAGGGAGGGATGGGAAGGCCAGTCAGTCGGTGCATCCAGTCGGACGCGAGCGCGCGACGCCTTGCCCTCTCGGCTCCCAGACCTCTCCTCAATGAACCCCCTCCTTCATGGCCGACCACCATTACTCAGTTGAAGTCAGACGCACCGGAGGGCCATGGCCAGCGGCAAAGCTCCTGTAGACGCCGCTCGAGCCCTGGTCGCGGGTGGGCGAGAGCTCGCTCTGCCTGCCGAGCAGGAGCGGGTGGACGAGCGGGCTCGGCCGGGCGAGGTAGGTCGCGTAGACGCCGAGGACGACGGTAAGAGCAAGCAAGAGGAGTGACCAGTCGTTGATCAAGGGATATGCGACGTGAGAGATGTCGTCCGACATGGTACTGGGACAAGGGATGATGAGATGGTTCACAGGGACAGGGGTCGCGAGGGAAAGCTGGCGGTCTCAAGGCGAGCCAGCAGCCTCGAGTTGACCCGCGGTGAGGGCGCGCAGCAGCCCCCCCCTCACCCTTTGCCCGGACTGGCCGAGAGACCCGCTCGGCTGCCAGCCTTTCTGCCTCTTGGCTGATCCGCCCGGCAGCTGATGACCTTCCGACCCGGAGGCCAAGCAGGGAGAGGACGACATTTCCTTGCTGTGCCCTCCAGCAGTCTCTCTCTCTCTCTCGCTCTCTCTTTCTCTCTTCATCACTCACTGAGACGCACGCACGCACCTCCTCCTCTTCCTCCGTCGCCTGCCGTTCGACCATGTCGGGCCTCAACACGACGACTTACCTGGTGAGAGCGCCAGCCCGTCACGCGCAGGACACCCTCCACCTGTCCCGCCTCGAGCTGACCAGCTCAGCCTCCGCGACTGTCGCATGCCCGCCCGTCAGATCCTCATTTTCTGCGCCATCCTCCTCTTCTACGGCGGCGCGACGGCTCTCTGGGTCTGGCGCCGCCGCCACGACCCGGTCGTCGACGACCCGACGACGATCCTCAGCGGCATCCGGCGCGAGGCTGTCGTCATCCGCCAGATCGAGGGCTCGCCGACGCGCTTCGATTACCTTGGCTTTGAGCTTCGGCAGGCCATCGTCCAGACCGTCGACGAGGAGCGGCCGCGGCTGTTTGAGGTGGAGCTCGTCGACGACGGCCGGCCCTGGCCGGCGGACAAGGCGGCCAAGCTCGACGACGACGACAAGGCAGACGGCGACAGCTGGCTGTCGAAGCAGGTGCGCTGCCTGTGTTGCTCCCGCTGCGTGTCCGTCCCATCGTTTCGAGCTGACCTTGGGCCTGTGTCCACCTTGCCTCGCGCGACCAGCCCATGGCCAGCCTGCTTGACCTCGAACCAGGGCACCCGCGCTTGCACGCAACCTACCTGGTCGCCATGCCGTCCCCTCCTGCCCCGCCGCTCCCCTTGCCGTCCTTCAACGCCCACGCCTTCGACCGCCACAACCCTCCAGGCGACGATGACGCCCCTGCAGCGGACCCGGACGACCTCGAGCTCGCGACCTTGACGTTTGAGCTCGACGCGACGGCGACCGACGCCTTGCGGCCGATTGGGACGCCGCTCTTCCGCCCGCAGACGCGAACGCAATGGATCCGCACCGGCCGGCGCAGGGACCAGGGCATCTACATATTCTAACCCGGGCTCCTTTGTCTCTTGTCTTGCCCCCATTCCCTTTGTATCCGCCAGGCGCGCGCGCCCTCGCTCTCTGTCCCATGGCTCCAGACCTTGTATGCCCTCAGACCCCCTGTACACCCCCTCCCGCCGCTCACTCGCCACTCTGTGACACGCCCGCTCTCACTTTCACCTCCTTGCTTGTTGTGGATTATCCTCATGACGTTCATGCCCGCACGCCTTGCGAGCGATACTGTCAGTCGACCGTCTTGACGTGGTGCGCGTCAAGATGCCGACGGCTGCGCGGGCCACCGCTGCCGCGCCGAGACGAGAGAGCTCCGTCGTGCTGCCCCTCCGACCTTTTCAGCCCTTTGCTCTTCACTCCAGCGACCTTCCTCGCCTCGCCTCTCTCCCCTTTCCTCTCCCGCTATGGCTTCCCTCTTCCGGTCGTCGACCTATCTCCTCCGTCAGGCTCCTCGAGCCGCGGGCTTGCGCGCGTTCGCGGCCCCGCCGCCGGTCAAGGTGCCCGTCGCCCTGATCTCGCAACTCCGGTCCGTGTCGTCTTGCTTCCCGCCGCCTGACCGCTTCTCGGTCGGGGTCGCCCGACCGCTCGAGCTCGTACACTGATCTGCTCCTGCTCGCTGCTCGAACTGTCTGCTCAATCGGCCGCGCAGTCAAAAGACGCAGGTGACGATGGTCAAGGCCAAGGAGGCCCTCGCCGCCGCCAACCTCGACGTCGACGGCGCGCTCGTCTGGCTCGAGAAGGACCTCGCGGCCGGCGGGGCTGCGAAGCAGGCCAAGCTCGCTGGGCGAACAACTAAGGAGGGCCTGATCGCCGTCGGCGTCATCGGCGAGGGCTGGGGCAGGCGCGGTGGCATCCTCGAGGTGCGTTGTTCCGGCCCAAGAAGAGCAGAGAGCTCGCTTCTCGCCCGTCGCGGCTGAATCGAAGCCGAGGCTCACTCTCACTCTCCCCACATACTTCGCCCGCATCCCTGTAGCTCAACTGCGAGACATCGTTCGTCTGCCGCACGCCGGGCTTCATTGACTTGATCCAGTCGGCCCTTCACACGTCCGTCTTCTTCCACAACCCGCCAACGATCACGTCGGACACGACGCCAGCGTCGCACCTCCTCGTCCTTCCGCCGGACAATGTGCTGTCGGCGCCGCTGATGAGCCCGAGCCCGGACCCATCGGCGCCCCCGACGTCGACTACGGCCGGCCAGCAGATCACTTCGCTTGTGACGACGACGGGCGAGAAGATCGCCATCAGCCGCGCCGCCGTCTTTGCGCCGCCGACGGCCGAGAGCCACGACGGCCTGTTCTACCCGGCCTTCTTCGCCCACGCGCCCTCGGGTGTCCCAGCCAATTGCGGCTCCCCCGCCGCCTTCCTTGTCCTCCACCTGACCGGACCGGGCACCAAGGCGCCGTCAGCCCATCTGCTGCGCGAGACCGAGGTCCTCGGCCGCGCGCTCGCCCGGCAGATGGTCGGTGTCCCTTGCACCCAGATCTACCCGTTCAAGGGCGGCATCGGGCACGACCACGTCGTCGAGGGCACGAGTGTCTTTGTCGACCAACATTTTATGTTCTACGCAGGACCCGAGGCCGACGGCGCAAAGAGCGTCGGCGAGGTCCTAGACAGCTGGGGCGCGACCCACGACGTCCAGGTCCGCATCGACGGCGCCGAACGCTGGGTCGTTGGCGAGGGCTTGGAGATCCAGGAGCAGGAGTCGTGATTTGAATGCGCCATTTCAGGACGATTGCCGAAGATGCCTAGTCGTCGCTGGCCGAACCCTCAAGCTGCCCCTCTGAATCGTCGTCGAGGCTGCCGAGCGCGCGAGGGACCGTATCGGGGCGCGTCAGCCGACAGCGCGCACATACATGCGGCCCAGAGTTTCTCACCTTTGCTGATCAGCGTCGAGAGCACGTAGAAAGCAGACAGGTTCGACCCGGCCCCGTCCGCAAGTCCCAGTGACATGTGGGCACGAGTCTGCTCGCCGAGGCAGCCGGGCGGCCAGGACGAGATCAGCGTGCGCGCGGGCAAGTCCGTGCGGGCTGAAAACGCCCACAAGCCTATCGCCCTCGCTCTCGCTCAACGTTCACCCAGCCCATCCTCCCTTCCTTGCTGCTTGCGCATTGTCCCCTTGGCAGGTCAATCCACATCGAGAGCGCCAAAGCATCATGACCGACGAACGCACGCCCCTTCTTGTGCCCGGCTCGCCAACCTCGTCCGCCGACCGCACCGTCACGCCAACGCCGACCAACGAGGCCGCCGACTTTGAGGACAAGCACGCGATCTCCAAGGCCGACTTTCGCTGGCTGATGGGTGAGTGCCCAGGCCTGTCTGATGCTGCTCGAAACACTGCAGGACTGACCGAGTTTGCTGTCTGTTGCCGCTGGCAGTCGGCCTGTGGATCATGACCTTCATTGCGAGCCTCGTGAGCTCCCTTCCTTCCTTGCCCCTCCCTCCCGACTGCCGGCTGATAAGCCTGATCCGCCTCTGCTCGCATCGACGTAGGACGGCACGATCGTAGCGAGTGCGTAAACACCTTGCCGTCTCTCCTCGATGAGCCCGACAGGGCTTGGAGTCTGGTAGTGGCTCCTGGGCGGCTTCAGCTCGGGGATGACCGCTGACGCGCGACATGCTACCCCAATCAGCCCTGATTTCCACCATCGGGTCGGCTTTCCAAGAGATGCGGCTGTCCGGCTGGATCGGCACGTCATACCTCCTCTCGGTGTGCTGCGTGAGTTATCCAACGTCTCCTAGTTGCCGTCCCTTGGGCGCGAACGCCTGACGCCTGCGCTCGCTGGTCCAGTTCACCCCGTTGTACGGCCGCCTGTCCGACATCCTCGGACGACGGTGGTCGAGCATGCTCGCGGCCAGCCTGTTCGGCGGCGGCACAATCCTGTGCGGCTGCGCCAGCTCGATGCACCAGCTGCTCGTGTTCCGCCTGATTGCTGGCATGGGCGGCGGCGGCCTCGCCGTCACGGGCAGCATTATCGTCTCGGACCACGTTCCGCTCAAGGACCGGGGAGTCTACCAGGCGAGTGCACGCCTCACCCCCTGCGCCGTCAGTGTTCTTCGTCAGGCTGACCAGAGAGCGGCCCTTGCCGTTCATGCACTGTCGTCATCAGGGCTTCACGAACCTCCTCTTTGGCCTCGGCGCCGGTGCGTTTTCCTCCCGTTATCATGCGCTGAGCTGCTGCGCCGAATCCTGACCTAGTCCCGCCCCATTGTCTCAATGTTCATACAGCGTGCGGTGCGCCGCTTGGAGGGTACATCTCGGACAACTTTGGCTGGCGCATCGCCTTCCTGTGCCAGTCGCCCTTGCTCTGCCTTGGTGTGCTCCTCATCTTCCTCAAGTGCAAGGAGCCCAAGTCGTTCCTCGACTCGCCGACCAGCGGCTGGGAGAAGGTCAAGCGGTGCGTTGTTCCCGAGCCTCTTCGCACGCCTTCGCACGCATCGCGGTGAAATGACTGACCGCGCTTGCTTTCGTTCAGGATCGATTACCTCGGATCCATCACCCTCGTCGGCGGCATCGGCACGCTGCTCCTGGCGTGAGTGCTTTTGTCATCGACGCAAGTGCCACCTGCAAAGCGAGGCTGACCGATTTCCTTTTGGGTCGTCCCTCGACTAGTATGAGTCTCAAAACGACGTCGCGCCTCGCCTGGAGCAACCCGACCATCTACGGACTGCTCACCGCTAGTGCCGTCAGCCTGACTGCCTTTGTCGCCGTCGAGAGCTGGGTCGTTCAGCCCGTCATGCCGCTCGGCCTGCTCGCGCGCCGCACTAGCGGCTTTGTCGCGCTCAACAACTTCCTTGTTGCGGTGGTGTCATTCTCGATCTTGTACAACATCCCGCTGGTGCGTCTGCCCTCCCTTGGGCTTCTTGCGTCGCGCGCCGCTCGAAGGCTGACTGTGCATCGCGGCTGGCCCATGGCAGTTCTACATCACCGTCCTCCTCCGGTCGTCGGCCAATGCTGGCAGCCACCTGATCCCCAACAGCTGCATGATCATGATTGGCTCGCTCGGCGCGGGCTGGATCATGCGGAAGACGGGCAAGTACTACTGGCTCGAGCTCATCGGCGCCCTCGGTGAGAACTGCGCCTGCCTGCTGCATTCAATCCTCTTGTCCTAGCTGCTGACACGGATACCTGCGCTCTTGCAGGCGTCATCGCCTCGAGCGTCATCTTCATCTTCTGGGACTACAACACCCCCGAGTGGGTGCTGTACCTGTCGATGATTCCCTCGGTGCGTTTCGCGTGCATGCCTGGCCTGCTCGTCCCGCGCGTATACTCAGGCTGATCACCTCGTGTGTGTCTTGTTGCGACTCCAGGGCCTCGGCTTCTCCTGCGTCCTGACCACGACGCTAGTCGCGCTCCTGTCAAGTGTCCCTAGGGAGCAGATCTCGGTTGCCACCGGAGGTGCGTCCGCCCTCACTCGCTGCATCGCAGGTCCAAGCAGCTTCAGTTGCCTCCGATGGCTGACGCTCCCAGCGCGCATTCATCCCTTCAACGGGGCAGTCTCGTACTTGTTCCGCACGACCGGCCAGGTCCTCGGTGTCTCTCTCTCGGCGACGCTTCTCCAGGCGCTTCTGGAAAACAACCTGCGCGCTCGCATCAGCGACGAAGATGTGCGCCCGATCCACTAGCCGCATCGTGCAGCGCATCATCACAGGTGGCTGACCTTCTCTCTTTCGCTCGCAGATCGTCGTCCAGATCCTCGACTCGACCAAATTCATCCGGACGCTCCCGGCAGACCTGCAGCGGTTGGCGACCGACAGCTGGCTCGCGTCGCTCCGCGTCGTCTTTATCATCAACCTCGCGCTTGGCGTGCTTCTGCTCGCATCGCTGCTGCCAATCGAGGAGAACCCCCTGCCGGGGACCGTCGAAGAGGAGGCCGCCAAGAAGCTCGCTGCGGCCCAGCGCGACGAGGAGCAGGTTTGAGCCCGATTGGGCGCAGACGGGGAGGAGGGCGTCACCATCGTATCTAGACAAGACAAAGCATCTCGAGCATTCGAGCTTCCTGCGCGAATCACCAGAGATCCAGTGCTGGTTCGCATTTCGACTTTGGCACACGGTCTTTAGACTGGAGAGGTCATGATGATGGCGGATAGGAAGGGACACGAGGGCCAGGCGAGGAGGGGCATCACTGCTGAGGTGGGTAGCCGAGGTGCTGCGAGTGAGGCGACGGGTAGTCTCGACCGCCGTGCGGGAGGTATCGGTCATCGAGAGGGGGTGGGAGAGGGTATTGGGGGTAACTGTCAGGATACGATGATGGGTAGCCGGCGGTGTAGCCAGCCGGCAGCTGCTGTTGCGTCTGCTGCTCCTGACCGCTACTACCGCCGCCGCCCTGCCAGTAGTCTTCGCCGAGGCCCGAGGGGAACAGCGTCATCGTTGGGTCGCTGAAGCCGGCATCCCAAAAGTCGGGGAACAGACCGAGGTGGAGCGAGTCGCCCTCGGATGCGCCACCTTGCGAAGTCGACGGCGAGTTGGCGTAGCCGGGAGTGCGCGGCGACATGTGTGGCGGCGCGCCCCACTCGGCCCCGCCGTGGGTGCTCGACCGCTGATGTGAGTGCTGAGGAGGGCCGTGCGGAGGGTAGCCGCCCGTCGGCGCCGCCAGCGGAGGGGGCGCGAAGCGGGCGGCAGCAGGCACGGCGGAAGCTGATCCACCAGAGATACGACGCTGAGGCGGTGCGTGCTGTAGAGCAGGGGGCGGCGGCCTTCGTGACTCCCACGCCGTTTGACCGGCAGCGACGTCCTTCAGGCTCTCGAGCGACGCCTTGCGCTTGGCGTTGTGTGCCGAGGGAGGCGGTTCCAGCCGAGGCGCGCTCAGCACGGTGACAGCGTCCCTGTGAATGACGGTCGGGCAGGGGGGGGGGTTCAGCAGCAGCGCAGACTCGTTCGAAAGAGCAGAAGCCGGACGGACCTCGCTCGGCCGATGCCAAAGAAGGCCTTCTCGCCCTCACCCATGGCACCCTCCAGCTTGGTCAGCGACGCCAGCGCGGCCTGGGCGTCATTGCCTTGCGTCGACCAGTAGCCGACGAGCAGGACGAGAGCGGCGGTCTGCGAGAGGGGAGTGGTCAGCAGCTGCAGACTTGCCGCTGACGCAAGGACAAAACTCGACGAACATAGGCCGTGTTGAAGACGTGCAGGTAGGTCTCCCTCGTGCGGAGCCAGTGGCAGTGAAGGATCGAGGCGATGGCGTGGGCGGCACCGATGCAGGCCGTAAACGATCTCGGTGAAGACGTGGTCGGCTTTCTCGGAGACGGCAAAAAGGGGCGGTGGAGGTAGGTCTGCAAAGGAAAGGGCGCTATCAGGCGCCGTCTTGTCGAGCTCGCAGTGGATCAAGGCAGAGCAGGCGGTACGCACAAGGACGATGTTGTACTGAAGGTGGAGATCGACCGCCTGCCGGAACCAAATGTCCTCAGTCTGGTTGGGGTTCCACTGGAGGTGCGGCGGCAGGACGTTGAGCCAATCTTGCAGCTGGTGCTCGAGCATCTCGACCACCTCGGCCGGGGACCTGCCACGCGCGCGCTTGGTGTTGTACTGCGGTAAGCGTGAAAAGACTTGGTCAGCATTGCATCGTGATCAACCACCAGAGCAGACTCGGCACGCACTAGCTCCTTGAGGATCGTCGACGAAATTTTCTGCAACTGGAGCGTCAGGATGAACGCCGTCAACTGGGACGGCTGACGGTCTGGCGGCTGGACGAAGTCGGTCGCTTGGCTCCCGGTTCGCCAGTACTCGTCGTCACACTCGTACGGAAGCTCGACATCAAAGCTAAAACAAGCAAGGAGCAGAGAGCGTCAGTTACAGTCCATGGACAACGCCATTTGAGGAAGAGAAGGCGACGCACTCCTCTTCTGCCAGCAAGAAGGGTCGACCAAGGAAGCCAGACCACTCGCGTTCGAGCGCGTAAAGACTAGGCGGCGGGGCGTATCGAGCGTCAGCGCGCGCCAAGGGAGGGCAGGCAATCCAGCTGGGTGCAGAGACCGACCACCAGAAGGCCCGTCGGAATTGCTCGTTCTCGACTGGGTCGCTAGAGCGCTTTGCTCGTTTACGATGGATCGCGACGTCCTGTAACCATCGCGAGGATAGGCTTCAGTCTTAGAGGCTCAGAGGCTGGAAGCTTGAGAGACAGCAGCAAGGAAAGATCGACGTACCTGAGCGAACCTCAGGCCCTCGCCGACGATGATCCAGCAAGAGCCCGGCTGGCTGCTATTGCACAGAAACTGGACGAGCAGAACGGCGACCTGCAGATCGCACAGCTCGGTCGGCGCGAGCCGGTGGCGCACCATGCGGCCGAAGCCGTGCCAGTACTACCACAGCGGGACAAAAAAAACGAGTCGTCAGCACGCTTCATGAAGAGCAGTCGCTGCACGATGGTGGCAAGAGAAAACGCACAATCCAGCCTGCAGAGTCGACGCCATAGGTTGTGCCGTCCTCCTTGGGAAACAGCACGCGCTCGTCGTCGACGTATGGGCTGGCGACGGCAAAGACGAGCAGGCACGTCCGCGCAAAGCCCGGATCTGAGTTGTACATCTGCGAGGTGTAGCGTCTGCACCGGTGGAGAGGTAAGAATCGCCCTGGGTCGTCAGCGACTGTGCGCTGTAAGAGCAAATGGCAGGGCGAGCTAGACGAAAGGATGACGCACGACTCGAACGTCGGACGATGGAGTAGCGGCACAAGGACGTTGACGCGGTCAAAGTAGGCACCGATTAGCTTCCAAGCGAGATCGTTGTCCGGCCAGCTCGCAAACGGGTTCTGGTCGCGCATCGCCGCCAGCTGCGGACACGGCGGCCGGCCAGAGGGCGTCTGGACGGGGGCAGAAGCGGCCGCTGGGTCGGCTGCCGAGGAGAAACAGGTCGGCGTCGATTCCCAGGGAGGTATTCGCCAAAAGCGCGAGCGCGACGTTGCCCGGTGTGCCTTGAGCTCGAGGTGGACTGCGCAAAACAGAGCCGCGAAAGCGAGAGCGTCAGTTCCAACGCGGTGCATGGCACTATCGCAGCGGCAGTAGTAAAGACGCACACTTATTCGGCGTTGAGCCATACTTGAAGCCAAGCGCCGAGTACATGAGCGGGAGCCCGGACGACTGCGAGGGTTCAGACAAGAGCTTGATCAGCACCCGGGCAGGAAGGCATGCACAAACACTCGCAGGACAACCGAAGAAGTGGCCCTCACGAGGCCCATGAACCGCTTGAACAGTTGCTCGTCCCGATGGGCGAGCTGGACAAAGCCGATGAGGTCAGCTTCTTCCTCTTCCCGCTCCCGCCCGGCCTTGACGCCCGCGGCGTTCTCGGGCAACGGCGCCCCCTCTACAAGCTGGCCGGCCTGCGCGGAATAGTCGACCTCGTATTGGGGCTGGGCGGCGATCGGCCGAGCGTAGGGCGTTAGATGGGAAGCGTCGAGGGAAGGGAGCGAAGTGTTCTGCGGCGCATGGGGGTGGGAGTTCAGTTGTTGGGGGATGTCGCGCGAGCCCTGCGAGTGTCGAGGGGGATACCCCGAGTGCTGCGCGTGATGACCGGGCGGCGGCAGCGACAGAGGCTGGAGGGCGGCAGCTGATGTCGACGCCTTGCCCTGCATCAGGTTCGACGGGACTCCAAGGTCGTTCTGAAGGGGCAACGGACGCGGCATGATGTGCGACGCCGACGTCTCGAAGAGCGGGCTGCCGAGCGCGTCCGAGGGCGAGTCGGGTCCAGCCTGCTCGGCCTTGATCCGCTGCTCCTGCGCGAGCCGCTCCGACTTGGGCACCGGCCCCTTCTTATTTGACCGCGCAAACGTCTCCTTCGCGAGTGGCGGTCCAAGCGCCTTGAGCAGGTCAAAGTTCGGCACGAGCTGCACCAGGCGCGTCGGGTGAGGTGGGGGACGACCAGCATCAGCAAGCGTCGCCATCTTGCTTGCGCGCCCGCCTGGCAGAGCTGCGGACGAACCTTGACCAGCAGGTCTTCGGCCTTCTTGCAGCGCACCTCGAGCGACTCGACGTAGCTGCGACAGAAGCGCCGAGGGAAAGTTTGTCAGCAAGAGGGATGCAGCAAGAGAGCTGAGAAGGAGCCAGGGGCGGACGCACCCTTTCGGCGGCGCGCGCTTCTTGCTGTCCTCGACGTAGGTACACGACTGGTTCGAGTTGATGCAAACCGTGCAGCGCTGGTCCGGCATCTCGAAGCCGTTGCATCGTTGCTGTGAGAGAACCGACAGCGAGCCGACGACGGTCAGCTTGACTATCTAGTAGGGCGACGAGCGCCGCCGGCGGCGCGGAACCGTCCTGAGCTGTCGGCGTACCTTGCGCTTGCGACAGAGGTCGCCTGTGGCACGAATGGGAGAAGCCAAGACGATGGATTCAGTCGGCTGGCCTGGGAGCAACGGGACAGAGGCCACCGACGACGACTCACAAGCTCGCCATGTCTTGCGCGCCGGGTTCTCGCCAGGCTTCAGCTGGCCGCCCGAGGCCTGCTGATTAGTCGAGCCGTCGTGCTCGTCGTCGTCGTCGTACTCGTCCTCGTCCTCCTCGGCGTAGTGGCCGTCGTCGACCATGCCGTGATCCGCCATGCTGGCGCGCGTTGTAAGTTTAGGGATTTAGAGTGAGATTTGGGCTAGCCCAGCGAGAGGGTCGGTCGGCCACCGAGAAGTCGGGGCGTTCGTGGGGCGAGCGGGCGGGGGGGTTTTGGAGCGGCCGCCGAAGAAGAGGCGGCGTCAGGAGGCGATCTTGCGATGCGACCTCCGCGGCTTGCGAGGCGTCCGAGGACTTGGCGTCGCGGGCGACGGAGCAAGGGGCTGGTTGGGAAAGGGACAGTCCGACAGGCCAGGAGCAGGATGTCCGAACGAAGGGATTGGGGACGAACGTCGGGGTCGGCGTCGAGCGAGCTTGGTGTCTCGGCGGCGGCGCCCACCCCACCGGGCGTGCGCGCGCGCAAGGACAGACGGGAGATCGACAACGGGACCCAGCAACAGCTGTCTATGGCTGGCTTGCCTGAGCTCGACCCATCATCAACAGCTGGCTTTACTGCTGAAACCGTCGCACCCCTCGCCGCCTCCTTCTCCTCCCTCTTCCGCCTCCCCATCATCGGACTCGATGTCGAACATCATCCTGCCTCCGCCGCACCCGTTGCCGACGCTTGCCGCGCCGTCGACACCGCCGTTCGACGCTGCCGGCCTGACGTCGGACGAGCAGGCGTCGCTCGCCCGCCTCGTCGCCCACTTTGCCTCGGCCGACTTCAAGGTCGCATTGCCAACGACGACGACGCCCGAACTTTGCGCCCCGATAGCCTACACAGAGGCGCTGACCGAGGCCGAACAGTTCTGGCTGAGCGAGGAGTGCCTCCTGCGCTTCCTCCGCGCGACAAAGTGGGACGAGGCGCAGGCGCTCGACCGGCTGGTCAAGACGCTCGCCTGGCGGCGCGAATTCGGCGTCGAGGGCCTGACCAAGGAGTACCTTTCGTGCGTCCTCCTGCTGCTGCTCTTACAGTCTCCGGCCTACGGCCAAGGCCTGCCTCGTCTGACCTCGACGCTCGGAGCCTCCCTGCCTGGGTTACCACGCGCGTCTTCTTGCAGGCGCGCAGCTGACGCGCTTCATCGCCACGCTCGACCCTCCCTCACGCCCTGTCGCAGGGCGGAATCCGAGACGGGCAAACAACTGCTGTATGGGTTCGACAACGAGCGGCGACCCATCTGGTGTGCGCTCCGCCTCCTCATCCCTTGACCCTGTCTCGGTCTACCAGCTGAGCGCGCACTCACGCCTCTGCGCCTCGCCTCCTCTCCTCCCACCCCATAGACATGCGCCCCGCGCTGCAGAACACGGCTGAGTCGGACCGCCAGCTTCACCACGTCTTCTACATGATGACGATGGCCGAGCACCTGATGCCGCGCGGGGTCGAGAAGCTCGACCTGTTCATCAACTTCGCCGCGCGGGGCAAAAGCCCGAGCATGAGCACGTCCAAGCGCGTGCTCTACATGTACGTCTGCGCTTTCTCCCTTGCTCCTCGAGGACGGCGGTCTGACAGGCTATCTTCTCGTCGCTTCTTGCAGTCTCCAGGACCATTACCCGGAGAGACTCGGAACGGGTGCGTCGTTCCCTGCCGTTCCGGTGCTCTGCCTTCCATCGTGCGCGCATGCCTACGACTGACCTTTCCCCTTCGTCGCCTGACAGCCTACGTCATCAACCTGCCGTTCCTTATCCGGGGCTTCTTCAGGGTCATCTCGCCGTTGCTCGACCCCGTCACCAGGACCAAGCTCAACCTGCCGGCGACGGCCGACCTGACCTCGTTCGCGCCCTCGAGCCAGGTCGAGAACTCATTTGGCGGCGAGGTCGACTTCGGGACGTACGAGGCAGAGACGCACGCAGAATACTGGCTCGGCGAGCAGGGCGTGTGCGCGCTCGCCGAGCGAAGAAAGCAGCGCGCGTTCGAGAAGTGGCGCGAGTTGGGCGGCGGCGTCGGCCGGCGCGAGTGGGACGTCAAGGAGGGCGAGGAGACGTGGTAGACCAGCGGTCAGGCTGCGCAAGATACTAGATGCGATACCCACTGTCGTGCGTTCTCTGGCGGCTCGACTGATCTCCCTCGCCGTGGTCTGCCTCGTCCGTCATCGACGGTCGTCCCCTCGCCGGAGAATTTAGATGCGAGGGCCGCCGATCCATTACAGCAGCGGCGCATTGACATGAGTGACGGACTCGGCCGGGGAGGGATTTTGCACGCCTCTCTCACTGCAGTGAGCTCCCGTCAGGCTAGTGCCCGCGCCGCTGTGTTCTTTGCGCTTTCTGAACGTGCTAAACTACTGGCTCGGCGTCGTCGTGCTGTGTGACTACTGCGGCGAGCTGCAGCAGCGCTTGTCAAGTGCCTGCGGTCGGGGATTTTTCTGGCTTCTGCGCGCCTCCCTTTGTGCCCACGGGAGCGGGCCGTGCGCGCGAGGCGGGAGGGGCGCGCGCCTGCCCTAGACCAGCTCCTCCCTGTTGGACCACGACCTAGCACCCTACCTCTCCCTCTTCTTCCAAGTCGCGCCCAGAGAACACAGCTGGCCTCTCTCCCTCTCTGCTCCGGTTGCCCGTACGTGTTGCTGTTCCTTGCTTTGGCACGACCTGCAGCAACGAGGCACGGTCGCCTCGCGCGCGCACGAGCGCCCAGGGCTGACCCATCCCCCCTACCCGTCCCTCTCGTGCCCTCGACGGCGTGCCTTCCCTCCTTACAGGCTCGTTCAATCCTCCTTCTCCTCACCGTACACGCAAATTAGGACCGGCTCCGCTCAGCATCATGTACAATCTCCCCCAGTCGTCGCGTTCGCGGACGCTGTCGACGCTCGTCCAGTCGCCCGACGCGGCAGCGTTTGACCCCCTGAGCGCGTCCAAGCAGCAACTGTCGCAGCGGCCGACCCGCCGCCCGTTCGTTCAAGGCACGACGCACGCGCTCGTGCTCGATCACGGCGACGCGCCTCCGGCGGAGCCAGACGCGGCCGACGAGGAGCCCGACCCGTTCCAGCACTTTGTTGGCAGCGCCCTCCGCGGCAAGCACAACACGGACCGGACGGCCACCTTCTCCCCAGCCTCCTCTACCTCGTCCTCTGCCTCGCCCGATACGCCCAGCAGCAGTCGCTGGTTCCGCTCCTTCTCGTCAGACGACCAGCACCACCCGGCGTCCGAAACTCCTCTCTCGACGCCCGCGTCCAGCTGCTGCCCAACCCGAAGCAACTCGGACGAGGCCCTCGCCTGCGCGTCGTCGTCCCCCGTCGACTCGGCCGCGCTCCAGCTCAACCTCGCTCAGCTCGACCTCGACAATCGCGCCGCCCAGGCTCGCGCCGCTGCCTCTCGAGCCAAGGAGCCCGTCTCTGCAGGTCCAATCTTGACGTTCCCGTCGACCGTTGCCTCGTACCCGTCGCCGTCGTCGCCCGTCGGGAGCATCGCCGCTCAGGCCTACCCTTTCCCAAATCAGTACCCGTCGTCCGCCTCGGTCCAGTCGCAGTCTCCCTCTGCCAGCCAGTCTTCGAACGCCAACTTTTTCGCGCAGCCCGACCTGCAGCGGATCCGCAGCGTCTCCCTCCCCCAGCGAAGCGCGTCTGAGCCGTCCATTCACCAACACCACCAGTCCCCAGCGCACCTCGTGTTTGTGACCGAGTCCAAGAGCATCAACGCGCCCCTACGCCAGGCGTTCGACGTCCACCAGCCCTCGACCTCGTCTGACTCGACCTCTGACCGTGGCACGCTTTCGCCGACGACCCCGACCTTCCTCGAAGAGCCGGTCCGACCTGCGCAGTCGCTCAGCTCGAGCCCCAACCGCAGGCGCCTCGCCCTGCCCAAGATTGACAGCTCCAATCTGGCCGCGCCCAGCGCCCCCGTCCGTGAGTCGCGCGCCTTGCTTCCCTTTCACCGATAGAGCTTATCTGCGTCTGTGGACGCTGACCACGACCGACTGTCGCTGCGCAGTCCGACCGACCAACTTTTGGCGTCATACCTCGCGCTCGGCCCTCAACTCGCCGCTCGCCGCGCCCTCGGCCAACGTTCACCGCCGCTCTAGCCTGATCAACACCGGAGCCGCCGGGTCCGACGAATGCACGCAGCCAGACGAGCTCCTCCGCGAGTGCGAGGGCAAGGTCTACGCAGATCGGATCCGCGTGCAGGAGCTCCTCATCTAGAGCGAAAGCCGCAACCCGCCCGGCCCTCGTCTCCTCGATACCCTGTACTGGACTTGTACCATCATCATCGTCACCAACTGCACGCTCCTTGCTCGCGTTCATCACGACCGTCCCCTGCCTCTCCTTCGCACTGCGCCACGCCCCCTCCAGACCTCATGACCCCTCGCCGATCGAACCAATCGGCCAAAACGCGCCCAGGCCCTCGTTGGGCGCCCTTCCTCGTATATCTTCTGCTCTACATCCACCCAACCCACGCCGCCCCCCTTTCTCTGCCTTCTTCTCCCTCCGCCGCAACGCCCACCATCGACTGGTGGCCCTATTCGTCGATCGACTGGTGGCCCGCCGCAACGTCATCCTCGCTCGCCACGTCGGTCGAACCGGTGGACATGTCGTCCGTCGTCGCGGCAACGGCTGCACCGACCACCGCGCACGTCTCGCTGTCCAGTGCAGGCTTCCGGCCGCTCTACCTGCTACCGCTTATCGTCCTTGCTGGTGAGTCTGCTACGACTCAGGTCCCTTCGAGCGATCTGAGCTTAACCTCCCCCCCCCCACCCTTCCCTGAAATTCAATCATCGTCCCAGTTGCATTCGCTACGTTGGCTGTCTTCCTCTTCTTCCGCCGCCGCCAGGCTTGCACGTGGGCTGCGGAGGATGCCTACACGAACGCGCACGGCAGACTCCTGCCGTTTGGTGCCCGTCGGCGCAGCGGTCTCGTCGTCTCGGGCACCCAGAGCAGCCGCATCGGTGGCGAGGTGCCCTGTCGATCTCCTCTAGGCGGCTGGCTCACGCTCAGTCGGCCAGCGTTCGCCAGGCTCGCGTCCGAGGAGGTCGAGGAGCCGTGGCCGACTCTGACGCCAACGCGTCCACTGCACGGCGCTGTTCGTGCGCACCTCTACCCGGCGCTCGGCTTCCGGCCGCATGTGAGCTCAAACGCGCGGCGTGCATCGGACGGTTCGAGCGGCTCGGACGAGACGGTCATCGGCCTCGACGATGACGGCCTGCCTGACGGCAAAGTCGAGCAGCGCCTGCAAGACGCCGTCCTCTCTCCACCGACGCCCGCCAAGGCGTGCCTCGTCACCGTGCCCTCCCTCGACCGTCCACGGTCTCACTCGGCCCGTCCAGCGTCTTTCGCCCGGCCAAGTCCTCGTGGGGTCGACCCGGCTGAGCCCGCATCACCGTCTCTCTCGAATGTCGCCGTCGTCGGCGCACCCAGTTCTTCCCCAGTGCGGACAAGTGGGCCTCGGGGGCCTCGACGTCCTGCGCTTGTCGAACGCAACTCGTGCCATGCGATTCTCGGCGGAAATGGCGCTCCAATCACTGTTGTCGAGGACGACGCGGCCATCATGGCCGAGATCAACGCGATCTTATACAGGTGCGTCCGCCTCTTTGCGCCTCAGCTCTCGCTGGAGCCTCTCGTGCTGACAGCTCGTCTTGCTGCTTCGCTCGTACAGACGCTGGTCGGAAGGTGCCCTTCCTCGCCTCGAGCCGCCAACGCTGCCCTTCGCTGGTGTTCCGCAGACGCACGAGGACAAGATGCCGAACGTCCGCCGCCCACCGCCGCCCCCTCGTCAAGTGAGCTTCGTCGCTCAGCCCCAGCCGATCCCAGCCACTGCGGTCGCTCGAGGGCAGCGCTCGAGACGTGGTCGCTACGAGCTTGTCGAGCTCCACGACTAGGTGGACGGTTCGCCTCCTGCTCTTCCATCGGCGACTTCCCACCTTTCCTTTTTTTCATTCCTCCCTTCGCCCCTTTTTCTCGACGTTGTAATCTTTCGTCCTCACTCGGTCCCCCTTCTTCCCTTTTTTTCGGTCTTACGCTGCTTGCCCCCTTCCCATCCCTGCTCTCCTTGCTTTCCTGCTCTTCCTCCTCACCCCATTGATGCACTACTGGATGACCGCCGACTGACCCGCGCGAGACCGCGCTGACCACCATCCTTCCTCCCATGCGAAGGGTGGGGCGGCGGACCATGCGACCCAGTTCTCGCGCGAAACCTAATGGTCCGCAGCGGGCTTCGGATGAGTACGTGCCGCGAGGCCGGCCGGAGGTGGGGCTGGGTCCGACCGCAGCCGCGCCTATGTGCGCAGGTGTGGCTTGT
Source organism: Cystofilobasidium bisporidii (assembly GCA_014825535.1). NCBI lineage: Eukaryota > Fungi > Basidiomycota > Tremellomycetes > Cystofilobasidiales > Cystofilobasidiaceae > Cystofilobasidium > Cystofilobasidium bisporidii. The sequence continues at coordinate 51,173 of MVAK01000021.1, forward strand.
CGCAGGTCCGGCTGGTACGGAGTTCTGCAGCTCGGCCCTGCTGGTGATTGTGTCTCCGCATCGGAGAAGGATGCGTCCTGCTTGCAGCCCTGCCGGGCGGCCAAGGAATCGCAGATGCGCCACGCCCCGGATCGATGAGCGAGATCAGCAGGTGCAAAAGGAATGGATACCATTGTTGCCGATAGCTCGGCGCGGGCCCACTGCTCCAACATGTGCCGAACGGAAGGCCTCCTTTCAAGGACGACTTCCGCGCTGGGTTTAGAGCCACGACGTCCACCAGCAGCGCGCGGGCCACCGATGCAGCCGTGGGCCGTTCGGTCCAGGCGGGTCCAGGTTGCATGGCCCCCATGGCCGCCTAGCTCAACTGCAGCTGCAACGCGGCGCGCCGTTCGGTCCTGTCGATATGTCAAATCAGCAGCCCTGACCGGTTTCACGGTGGGCTTCGCTCGCTCATCCGCCGCGGGTACTCCATATGTGCTCTGTTCTGCTTGATGAAGGGGAATTCGGCGAGGCCCGCGAACAAGCAGGCGGCAGGAGCGTTAACCGTCTTTGGAGGACAAATCGCGTCGAAAGGCCAGAGTAGCAATCGCGGTCAGCACGTCGTCATAGCCGCTGCTGGTAAAAGGGTCCAGAGCACCGGACCGTCGAGATAGGGCGCAGTTAGCTGACGTCGACGACGGACGCAGATTATTTTTTCGCTTGTTGTCGCGTCAGCCTCGTACGGACGAGTATGGACACGAAGGAAGGAAGGCGCGCAAGGGATGGAAGTGATCCGTGCGCCGGAGTGTTACAAGACAGGGCAAGCCCGCGCCGAGAAGGCAAAGGAGGACAGAGTTCGCTTTGCCGGGGGCGCACAGGACGAGCTTGAGTTCACAGAGGCTGCGGGGCTGCAGCGAAAGTGCGATCACTCATCGCGGATGCTGCTCCCCCGGCTCCGGCGTGCCGAGCCCAGTGAGCACCCAGGGAGCTCTTCCGAGCAGCGCAGGACCAGCTCTGCTCGCGAGATGACCACTGAGCAGGGGGGGGGCGGTACGTGATCTTGCTGCAGCTGGCTCAAGCTGGGATGTGATGCGCATGCCTTCACGCTGGGAGAAATGCAGTGACAGCTGCTCGAATGAAGGGCTGCTGTCGCCTTGGTTTTCTCGCGGGGCGGAGGCGCGGGGAAAGGGGCAGGGCAAAAAAATCTTGACCTGGGTCTTTTGTCGGCGGCCAGCGGCGCCACGAACGCTGCCGCTGCTGCTGCTGACCGTCGCGCGCGAAACCTCTCTCGCTCATTCCTTGACCCCAACCACAGCACAACACCCAGACCAGCCAAGCACCGCAAGTCCTTACCCCAACCCGACCCTCCTCTCTTCCGCTCGCCAGCGGTCCCTCGCTCCATTCCCCTCGTCAACGATGTTTGAAGAGCTCTGCCTCTTCTGCCAGACGGTGCGCACCGCCTCTCTCGCAGCTGAGCGTCGTGTCGGCCCACGGTCGCCGATCCGCTCCCCTCCCCAAGGCTCGGAACTGACCCACCCCTTCCGCTCCATTTTTTCGACTCTTCCTTGCCCTTCGCTTGCCTTTGCTCGGATCTGCAGCCAACGACCGGATCGTGCGTATCCTTCCTCCCTCCTCCCCTTTGACGAGGGGCCGCTTGAGGAGGCCTTTGGTGCTGCGCTCTCCAAAGGGGCGTGCGAGCTGACGCCTGCGCCGCCTCTGCCCACGTTCGCCTGCCGATTTTCCTTTCGTTTCTCTCTCGCCCGCATCCGGCCTCCTTTTTTCGCCCCCTCCTTACAGGACGTACTGCTCGGACGACTGCAAGGCCAAGGACAAGGTTGTCGCCGAGCAGCGGTCGCCGTACGCCGGCAGTGGCGTGGCCTCGGCGGCAAGCTCGCGGTCGGTGCTCTCGCCCCCGGAGTTCGCTTCGCCGTTCCTGAGCGCCGTTCCGGCCCTCGTGCCGTCGCATCGGTCGTCTGGTCGGGCCTCGTCCTCGTCGGCCTCGACGACATCCTCGCCGTCGACGTCGCCTTCGCCTTGGGCGACGTCGCAGACGGCGGTGCTCGGTACGTCACCGCCCGCCCTGTCGTTGCCGCCGCAGGCGTACCCGACGACGCAGGCTTCGCCGCTCGTCGAGCCCGTCAAGATCCCGCCAGTCATGAGTCGCGCGCCGCCGTCGCTCGACGGCCACGCTTCGCGCGGAGACGAGACGCTCAAGTACGTTCGCCGGCCGGGAGCGACCAGCCACCTGACGTCGCCGTTGGCGCTGTTCCCGATCGCCAACCCGACCCGCAAGTCATTCTCGGGGGCGCACTCGAACGCCGGCAACAGCCCACGCCTGTCACCGATGCTGTCGCCCCTGGTGGCGCCGACCAAGCTGCCGGCCAAGCCTTCTTCGCAAAAGATGGTCCGGTGTGACCGGCCAGGGTGCACGCTCCTCCACTCGGCCCTCTACAGCCGAAACCCGCTCGGCGTTCGGAGCGACCTATCGGTCCCCTTGCCACGGCTCGACGGCGAGGATGCCGACCTGACCACGACAACCGCGTCGTGCCAGCACTCAGACGAGGACGATGACGACGACCGACACCACACGCATTCGGCCTTCGCCAGCATACCCTCGCCGGAGCACCACCTCGGCGGTCGGCATCACCACACTCACGAGGTGCCGCTGACGGCGTCGTCGGTCCGCGCGTCGCCGCCCAAGCTGCCACTGTTCGCCCGCCGCGCGTCCGTCCCGGCCAACCACTACTCTTGCTCGCACCAGTCCGAGACGAGCACAGTTGGCTCGCGCATCCCGTCCGACTCATCGGACCATGCGGCGATTCACCCGTCGCCGCTCGCCCAGCCGCCGGACGTCTCTTCGCCTGAGCTGGGACGCCGGGGTCGCAGCCGTCAGCGGTCTCAATCGGGCGACCGAGAGCGCGAGAGCTTGAGCCGTGGCCGAGACGTGCGCCCGAGTCGCAGTCGGTCGCGCGTCCGCAGCCTACCGCGGAGCAGCCGGGCAAGCTCGGATCGTGGGTCGGAGAGTAGGGGTCGTCGGGGCGAGTCGAGCCGGCGCGTGGAGCGGGGGTCGGACGAGCGTGAGGACGCGACGCCGCGCGGCCGACGAGGATCGAGCCGGAGGCCCGAGGACGGCCGCCCAGCTGAGGAGGACGAGGAGTACGACCGCGACGCAACTTGCCGCGGCCGCTCGGGCTCACGTAGGCGGACTTATACCGAGATTCCGGTGTTTGAGCGGACGCCAGACCTCGCCGCTCGGTCGCTCTCGGCCTCACCCGAGCTTCAGGCCACAGCAGCGGGCGGCGCTACACCCGCGCCGAACGGTCGCGGACGCCGGCCGACAGTCGTCGTCAAGCCCGCGCCTTTCACGACACTCTCATCTGACGGCGTCGTCCGGACGGTCGCCTCGAGCCGGTCGCGGGAGCGCGCGGAGGAGGAGCGTCGCACGGACGACACGAGAGGGAGGATGCGCTCCATGCGGATCGTCGAGCCATGATCCTGCAGCAACTCCTTTCCCAACCCGCCCTCGCTTCCGCAACTCGTCTCCCTCGTCCGCCGTCCATCTCTTTCGCGGGGACGCCTCTTCAAATCTCACTCGCGCCTCCAACATGCCCCCTTCCTTTCACGACCCGGTACCTCAACGTACCGCACGAACAGTGCGTCCTTCGGGTCGTCTGTGTTCGACCGTCCGCCGCCCGCTGACGACCTCTGCTCACTCTTCTTCGCAGCTCGCACGATGTCCACAGCCCATCTCTCAACATGCACGCTCATCCATGCTCCGCCACCGTCACCGCCTCATCGCCTCGGTAGACGCCCAAAAGCGTCCTCGAATTCAACAGTCGGGGACAACCTCGGTCGAACCATGCCGCCCTTCCTTCCTTCCTTGCCAAACTCCTCCCCTCAGCCACATGGACTGTCACTCTTCTCTACCTCTGCCCGCCACACCTACCCACCACTCCTGCCTACCGACAACACCCTAGCATCGCATCGAACCAGCTTTTGTCTTGCCTCCTCCAGCCAGCGATCTTCCGTCCGCACTGCATCGCCCCAAACACACCATCCCTGACTCCTCGCAACGCCCTGTAAAATCACCGCCACTTCATGCTCGCGCACCCTCCTTCCTTTCTGCCGCCTATCCCCAAAAGGGCCCTCCCCCTGGGCTGCCGGGGGGTACAAAGGGCTCACCTCTTTGCGCGCGCCCTCTTTTGAACCCCACGACGCTACCCTCTCTTGATCTCGCTCGCTCGCTTTGCTTGTCTCTGTCCAGTAGCCCCACCTCTCCACCCCGCTCCCTTGCCCGTGTAACCCAAAGATCAGAGGGGGGCAGTCCTCCCTCTCGTTCATCAATGAAGTTCCAAAGTACAAACGCAGGTCGACCGCTCGCGTCGGTGCATCGATGGGAGACCGCTTCGTCGAGAGACGAGAGTGGCCAACGCATGATAAAGAGCAGGGAACCGAGAGTCCGGAGGAGGGGCGAGCCTGGGGTTACAACGAGCAAGGACAACGAGGGCGCAAGAGGAGCGAATGGAAAGAAAGAGGGAGACCACTGCCCTCAGGCAGCCGCAGTCTGGCTAGCCGTGACGGCCGCCTGGTCGGCGGTGGCGCCGGCGACGCGGGCCTCGCGCTGGACGTCCGTAAGGTAGCCCTTGAAGCGCCGGGTCGGCACCTTCTTTGCGAACATCTCGTCGATTTCAGCCGGCGAGCGCTGGGCGATCTCTGGCAGGGCGAACCAGGCCCAGAGGGTGCCGGGCAGGCCGGTGCAGGCAAAGAAGAAGCCGGTCTTGACGCCCCTGCGGCGGGAGAGAGAAGAGCCCCGGGGCATGATTGTCGTCAGCAGGGACTACTTGGACAGACGTGTCGTCGAGAGACGAGGGGCGCACCACTGGACCTCGCCCTTGAGCATCAGAGGCGTGCACGTCGAGAAGATGATGCCGAAGCAGGCTACGCGCAAGGACAGAGCGTGTCAGTCTGCAGTCCGAAGGCCAGCCAGGGAGAGAGAGACTCGAATTGGACCAACCTCCTGCGGCTGCACCGACTCCGGATGTCCGTGCTCGCCAGCGCTGCGAGGGAATCTCGGCCAAGTACGCGTACCTACAAGAGCCACTCAAGGGTGTCAGCCTGTTTGTCCTTGCGTACCGGCTCCCAAGCACAGGCGATGACAACGCCCCGACGCACCCGATCGCGCCAGCGCCGGTGTTTGCCCAGATGCAGAGGCACGCAAAGAAGATGAGAAGCGATCCCAGCGATTTCTGTCATCGTCGGGCAAAGATTGCGATGGACATCGTCAGCGGGAGAGGTGGCACAGCTTAGATCGATGCGCGAAGTCGACGATTCGGCGCACCGATTGGTAGTCCTGAATGCGGCCAGGGGTGCGAAAAGAACCGTCAGCCTCGTTGGTGCCAGCGGAAAAGGAGGAAACAGATTAGACGCACAAACAGGCCCAGAACGCCGACGCCGAGCACGGCGAGCGAGGCGAGGAGGAAGCCGTAGACGGTCATGGGCCGGCGGCCGACGGTGTCGGTAAGGAACGCCGTCATGAGGATGCTGATCATCTGCACGCAGGCCAGGATAATCGTGACGGTGAAAGGGTTCTGCACGACAGGAAGTGAGATTATCGATCAGACCTCGCAGAGCCTGTGCACAAGGCGAGCGGAGCGGAACGCACCTTGTTCCCCGCAAGCTGGAAAAAGTAGCTGTCGAGGGAGAGCAAGGTCGCGTCAGCGTCAAGAGTGCGGCGTGTCAGTCGGCAGACTCGGCGGACTCACGTCGAGTAGCTGTTGACAACGGCCAGGCCCGTCAGTTGCTGGAGGCACTTGGGCGTGAGGGCGATCAGGGTGCGCCAGCCGTTGGTGCCTTTAAACACCTCCCAGAACGACGTCTCGTTTGCCTCTTCGGCGAGCTTGCGCTGCGAGTAGATGGTCTCGCTAGGAAGACGAGGCGAGTGAGAAATGTCAGAAGCGGCCTCAAGAGCAGATCGACGGGCTCCCACAATCAGAAAGGGCAGCGCACCAGACGATGTTGAGCTCGTGGTCGAGCTCGTAACCGTCGATCCTGCCGTTGAGGCGGTCCAGGACCTTGCGGGCGTCGGCCACTCTGCCGACCGAGGCCAGCCACCAGGGGCTCTCTGGCAGGATGATGAAGATGACGATCATGACGGCGATAAAGGCCCACTGCGTAAAAGTCGGCATATGCAGGTCAGCCAGGCCGTCAGATCGAGCACCTGGACAGTGTCGCAAGCATCAGACGCACCTGGGTGTAGATGGGCACGCGGAACTCGAGGGGGTGCGTCTGGTTGGTCTCACGCAGAACGACCGGCGCACTTGAGGTAGGGAAGAGGGTGAGAGGGTCAGGGTGGCTCAGGCGAGCGCTTTGAGGATCCTGACGAGGCCGTGGGTGGAGCGCCAACTCACATTACCTGCCCAACGACGAACCAGAGCGAGTACAAGTTGATGAGGGCACCTCGCAGTTGAGTAGGAGATATCTCGGCAATGTAGACGGGGATTGTAGCCTGCACGCAGGTCGAGGTCAGCGTCTGGAACAGGCTAGGAGGTGATCAAGAAGACGGGCGTACCTGGAGCATGCCTACACCGGCGCCGGCGAGAAACTTGGCGACCGTCCAGGTCCCCCAGCTGGAGGCGAAGCACTCGGCGATGACACTCTGCGAAAAGCAGCGAGAAGGACGACGTCAGCGGGGTGCGCAACGGAGAGGCGAGGGGACAGGAGGTCCGGAAACTTACCGCGACAAGGATGAGCCACAGGATGTACCTGTGCAGAGGGATCAAGCGTCAGCTTCTCATCAAACCTAGGCCGGAAGGGCAAGCGTACAAGCTCACAGAGCCTTCTTGCGGCCGAGGTGGTCGGAAGCGCTGGAGTGAAAAAGGCCTGTCAGCCTCTGCGAACGAGGGGCGAGCAGCGCGGCCAAGCAGCGGACGCACAAATTGAGTGACAACATGCCAACGACCTGACCGGCCGACTGCAGGCCGCCCCAGGCCGAGATGTGCTTTGCGTCAAGCGAGACTACGCCATCGGCCGAGACGACGGTGCCGAACTGACGGATGAAGCCTTCGACGCGAGGGAAGGGTCAGCATGCGCGAGCGGCAGTCAGTGCGACTGCGCAGAGGGCAAACGGACCGGCGTTGGCAATGATTGAGCCGTTGAGATTGATCTGCGCAGAGAAGTGGGTCAGCAGAAGAGAGCAGAGGAGTACATGGAAGGTAGCGCGACGCACCTGATACCCGTCGCTGTGGAATGGAACGCGCAGACAGTGACAGGCGGTCAGTCAAGCGGAATGCACTTGATGGATGAGCGAGGGAACGCACCACATGGCCGCAAACGCGGCAAGGAAGCAGATGAAGGACGCCTTCCAGTAGACCTTGACGGCGGCGCGGACAGAGAGGTTGTCGAGGGCCGACTTGCGTGCGCCGAGGGGCGCCGCTCCCTCGTCAAAGTGCTCGAGGTGGTCGATCTGCCGCTTCTTCTCGTCCATGTCGATGGACTCGTGCGAGAGGTGACGGTCGAGGGCTGGTGTCGACATGGCGGGCGCGAAGTGATGAGGATTCTGGGAGGAGAAAAAGAGCGCGAACAAGTGGCAAGGGCATGCTCGCTATTTACAGGCCTCGGTCGGAAGCCACGGATGGGTCAGGGGCCGGGCCCGATCCGGTGAACGGGGATCAAGTGGGTCAGGAGGTCTTCGACGGTCGAAGATTGGTGAGAGTTTGGTGGAGTTGACGGAGGAAAGGAAGGCCGAGCTTCGGCTCGAAGATGCGCCCTGTCCTCGGCGCGCTCGATTTAGATGCCCGAACAGCCCTCCTCGACTCACAACGATCACTTTCACCCTCCCTCCTTCCGGCCATGCTCGCTGTCCAGTCGTCGTCGATCCTGGCCCGCGCATGCGACTGCACCAACAATCTCAATGGCGGCAGTTTCCAGCAGGACGTCCTCGTCAGCGTCGCCGGTGAGCCCTGCACCATCTTCGGCAAGTCGCCGACGCGCCTGCCCTTGACCTCGCAGATGAGCTGACGGCCGCATTGAACGACCCTTATTGCGGCTCGCTCCCGCAAGGCTGGCAGTACGCCGCATGGTACGAGGATGTCTCGGGCCGTGAGGTGCCGGCGCGCCGAGTCTGCCTGGGCAGGCGGCAGACGACGGCGAGAACCGCGACAAACGAGTGGGACGTGATCGCGTTCGACGACTACGATCAGACCGAGGATGACGGGCACAACGTCAGTCGACCATCCGTCTGCTGCCCGACGTCCGATGGTCAGGCAAGAGGACTGACATTCCGCCCCTTCTTGAACGTCAGACAATATCGCTCGGCGCCTGCGTCGGTGACGGCACGCTCCACCTGTCGTGGGACCTACACGACACGCCGCTCGTCTACCGCCACTCACTCGTCGACTTGACGACCGATCCCATCCGCGCGCCGTGGTCGACCTCGAGCTTCTCACCTGTCCTGTCTGTCCTGCCAGGCTTGGAGCAGCTCGAGCGCAAGACCTACTTTGAGGTTCGTTGGCCTAGCAGTTTGAAGTTGCGGTCGGGTGGCAGGGCGCTGACGTCGAAACGTGCCGGCTTCCGCGCGCAGAATGTCACTTATCCGCGCTTCCTCGGTCTGCCGTCGCTCAGCGGAAGCGGGCTCCTGCTTGAGTATCGCGTCGGCATATCGGGCCTCGGCGACGACCTCGTCTTCCTGTACACACGCGGCGCGGAGGACGGCGTCTGGGGCTGGCGCAAGCGGGGAACGTACCTCAAGGGCATCGGCTGCAATGCGTGCGTGATTTGGGCCTCCTGAGAGTCCAAGGTCTTTGAGCACGTGCTGACTAGGCGCCCGAGGCAGTTACATCAACGGAATTGACGTCGACCGAGACGGCAGCTTGCACGTGTCGTGGACCTGGCGTGACTACGTGCCCGTGACGCTCGAAGAGTCGAGGCAGCAGGCTGGACCCAACGGCCCCGAGAACGTCAGTCATCCACGCCTCGGCCGCGACCCTTTTCTTCGTTGACGTTGTGACTGATCCCAACCGGGCTCGCCAGAACCACGACCTCTGCTACGCGTGCTCACCACCTGAGCCCGACGGAAGCGGACCGGGCCTCACTTGGCTGTCGAGCACGGGCGACGTGGTTGGGAATGCCGACGACCGTCCGATCCTGCCGACGTCGGCCGGCATTCTCGCATTTGACCTGCCGAAGCACTCGGGCATCCTCAACCAGGAGGCCCAGTGCGTCGACGCCAACGGAGGCGTCCACGTCCTGAATCGCGAGGCGATCAATGGCGTGGAGACCTGGTGCGCATAAGAGCGACCCGCTGGCCGTTCGGAAGGAGCGCTGAGAGAGATAAGCTGACGGCGCGCCGCACGCAGGATCCACTACGCACTCGAGCCGTCGACGTCAGCCTGGTCGCGCGAGCCTCTGCCCCTCCTGCCGCCGTCTCTGACATCGGCTCGCGGCAAGGTCTGTTACTCGCCTCGTCAGCAGCGACTTCTCGCCCTCCTGCCCTTGATCGACGACCTTATCATCGTCGAGCGGCAACCGGATGCGACGTGGGTTGAGGTCGGGCGAGTGGCCGGCGGCGGTGGAAACGAGGTGCTACTCGATGTCAGTTCCCTCCAGGCCCCATTTGCGCGCGGCACGCCGATCGACTGACGAACATCCCTTGACCACGCTCTGCAGAGGACCCGCTTGGAGAAGGAAAACGTTCTCTCGCTGTTCTTTGGCAGATCGCTGGACGCGGACGGGCAGCGGCGTGTCAAGGTGGTCGACATGGCGCTGGCGTAATGTCAAGCGCGACGGGGGCAGGCGGGCAAGCTGAGTCGAGCGAGCGCATGCGATCCCAATCTAGCTCGAGTTCTTGTTGACGAACGCGATGACGTCCTTTTCGGACCTGAGACCCACTGCGAGGAAGGATTTGGGCGTCAGTGCCATGCTGAAAGATGGAAACCAGGCAAAGGACAGCCGGGCAACGCACTGAAGGAGTCGACAGGTTCCCCGTTCTTGAACGCAAAGACGGTCGGGAGGGACGAGATCTGGAACAGACGCAAGAGAGTGAGTTTCGAGAGTCAGCAGTCATCCGTGTAGTCAAGTCAGGGAGCTCGGACCCACTCGGTACTTCTGGGCGATCTGCTCGAGCGACTCGGTGTCGACTGCGAGAGAACAGGTCAGGGCGAGCTTGTGAGCGTTGACTGCGACCCCGCAGTTAGAGACCGGACAAGGAGTCATGGCGCACCGGTCACGAGATCGATGTTGAGCTCCTCATTGTTGGCGACCTTGGTGAGGATCGGCTGCAGCACTGGGGGGCGAGCAAACGGCAGCTGGGTCAGCCGGACGGCGCCTTAGTCACGGCAGGGCGGCCGGTTTCGGGCTGGGACGCACTCTTGCACGGACGGCACCAGCTGCGAAGCGACGAAGCAAGAAGGGACAATAGCCGAATGAGCGGCTCGCTCGCTCTAAAGGGCCCTCAGCTGACAGCAGAGACGGGCGCACTCGGCGTAGAAGTCGACCAGCGTGAGCTTGTCCTTGCGGCCGAGGACCTGCGTGTTAAAGACGTCCTCCGTGGCGTTGTGGAAGACCTCGGGGCGCACGGTCGACCGCGTAAAGGCCCGGCGGGCGACGGGCGACGCAGCGAGGGAGGAGGAGCGGGTGGCGAGGCGGGAGAACATGGCGAGCAAGGGAGGCAAAGAAGGTGATGATGGGGAGAGGCCAGCCAGGTGAGTTCAGCTCGGCCGCTGCACCCTTGCGGCAGGCGGCAAGGTGGAGGGCGACGCGGCGTCCCTTGCTGCTTCGCCACCACTGTCCTCCGACGCCATCCACCTCCCTGGCAAGCCCACCGTCTATCGTTTAGCCTCGACAAACCCGATGCAGAGAGCGTTGCGGCTTCTACCCGCTCGTCCTTCTCCGGTCCCGATCCGACGCTCGCTGCCCGTGCTAGCGTCGGCGCGGGCGCTGTCGAGCTCACTGCCGACGGCCGCGTTGCCGGTCCGCCGACCGTCCAGGGCAGGCCGCAAGAGGGAGCCCGCTCGCATCCTGTCGATCCCGCGGCGGGAGGAGCGCTCACGCCCGCGCGTGTCGGCCGGCGACGATGTGATCGTCGAGATGCCCGAGGACGGCGAGGGTGTCCTGCGGTCGACGCACGCCGCGCGGATGCTGCTCGAGCAGCCGGGCCTAGTCGTCTCGCGGTGCGTGTGTGCTGTCGTCAACTATTTCCTTCCTTGGCTCGGGGACAAGGCGGCTCAATTTTCTCTTCTTACGCATCTGCTAGGCACCTCGAGATCGCGAGCGTCCTCGTCGGCTTCGAGGAGGCCAACAAGTACAGCATCACCGATCTGCACGGGACGCCGGTCGGTTACCTCGCCGAGGAGGAATCGGGCATGCTAGGGACCGTCTCGCGCCAGGCGTTACGCACGCGCAGGCCGTTCCGCGCCGTCGTGCTGGATCTTGAAGGCAAGCCCATCCTCTGGGTGAGTGTGATCTCTGTGCTTTCGTCTGACGTCTTAAATCCTGCGCGCCGTCGCGGCCGGGACCAAGAGCTGAGAATGAGTCGCTGACGTGCTGCTGCGCCTTGGCCTGAACGCGCAGATCCGACGCCCGTTTCAATGGATCAACAGCCGCATCTATGTCCATTCGTCGGAAGGACCAGAGCCGCCCTTGGTCGGCGAGGCTCAACAGTCAGTCTGCTGTGCTCTCCCTTCGTTCCACCATTGCGTTGATCGCGCGCCGCTGACGTCTCGCGACGACCCATGTGGGCTGCTCTCGCCCGCGACGACAGATCGTGGCACCTCTGGCGCCGACGATACGATCTGTTCAAGGCTCGTCAGCGACACGGCGAGCAGGAGCTCGACCAATTTGCCGTCATTGACGAGGGCCTGTGGAGCTGGGACTTTTGGGTGAAGGACGAGCAGGCGCGCGCGCGCGCCAGCGTTAACCGCAACTTTGGAGGCCTCGGCCGCGAGGTGCGTGCCCTTGCTCAGACCCGTCTTGTTCTGAGTCCTCTGGACGTTGAAAAAAGCATGCGCTCCTTCTTTACAGATTTTCACCGACACGGGTGGGTGCAGTCTTCCAGAGCCCTGTCCTCGTTAGAGCGCGTTCCTCAGACTGACGCGCGCCTTTCTTGTTGCATAGGCTCGTACGTGATCCGATTCGACGCGGTCGAGGCGGAGCTCGAAGCTGCGGCCGACCCGCACCAGGCACGAATGCCATCCAAGTCCAAGCCGGGCGAGGTCGAGGTCGTCCCGCAGCTGTCAACAGCCGAGGGTCTGTCGCTCGACGAGCGCGCGGTGCTGCTCGCGACGGCCATCTCGAGTGCGTTCTGTTCCTTGTTTCTTCCTCTAGTCGGCTCGAGGCTGATTATATGTCCCGCGCCGCTTTGTCTGCACCCGGCAGTCGACTTCGACTACTTCTCGCGCCAGTGCGTTGCAAGTCTTCCTTTCTTCAACGCCAGCGATGGACGAATGCATGGCTGACACCAAGCCGCTCGTGCCCCCGCGCAGCTCGGGCCACTCGTCCGGCATGGGCTTTCCCTTCTTCTTTCCTTTCTTCGGCGGAGGCGGCGGGTCCGAGCTTGACCCTGCGCCAACCGAGGGCCCCGCGGCCGACACCGCGCCGGCCAACCCGACCGATCACGACGCCCCGCTACCGCCGGGCATGATGCAGGGGTCAATCCACGACGAGATCGAGCGCGAGGCGAGAGGCGGCGGCTCGCCACCACCTGCAGAGGCGGGCGACGTCGACGAGCAAGGTGTTTGGCCTGGAGACGGCACGGTCGGCCCGCAGGAGATGGACTGGTGGCAGCGTGACACGCTCGAGAATGGCGGCGAGGGTGAGGAGCTGCTCGAGGACCCGTGGGCGGTCGGCGGCGGTGACGACGGCAGCGGCTGGGGGAGCGGCGGCGACAGCGGGTCAGAGTGGCCATGATCGCATGCACCTGCGACCGAGGCTCAGTCAGCCCAAAAGAGGCGAGGTGAGCAGGCCACGACCTTAGCATGGGCAGAGCTACAGGTGGAGCAGAAGCATGCGATTCAGTCGGGTCAGTCCGCTCTTCACTTTTTCTTGCCCTTCTTCTTGGCCGACTGCACGTGGGACGAGAGTGCGTGTCAGCAGCGTACGCAGGGTCGCGCGGGGGGCAAAGACAACGAGCGCACCTTGGACGGCGTTCCGGACGGCGTGCCAGACGAAGGCGTGGTCGCTTCCTCGCTCGCCGAGGCGGGGGCAGGAGTCGTCGGCGCCGCAGGGGACGGGGAGACGCCGGCGCTGGGCGTCGTAGAGGCGGCGACAGGCTTGGACTTGGTCGGGGTGGCAACCTGCGCCGGTGCCGGCGAGCCTGGGGGTCGGTTCGGTTGCATGACGGCTGGGGGACAGGGCAGGGGGTGGAGGGGGGGTCGAGTCAGCCGCTACAATCCACGAATTAACGAGCAACAAGGTAAGACCAGGGACACACGCGTCGGGAGAGGGCCCTGCGGCAGCAGGTTCCAGTCGACGGCAGTCTTCTCGCGGATGCACATTTCGCCGGCCGTCGCAAAGATGGACGGCCCCCAGGCGTTGGAGAACGTGTTGGCCTCATTGACGACGTCAAGGACTTCGGCCTCGAGTTCCTTCTCGGCCTTCAGCAGGCGGCTCCATAGGTCGTCGCCGACCGTGCCCTTTTGCAGCAACAGCTGGGCCGCCACCTTGTCGTCGCGCATGCGCAGGATCCGGCGGACATCCGTCATCGCCCGTTGCAGCAGCGCCGACTTGAGGATCGATTCGGGCGGCGGTGGGTCGGCCTGAAGCAGGCTGATGTAGAGGTCACGGGCGGTGTGGGGCGGAAACCAGGAAGTCGATTGAGCCTCGACTAGAGCAGGGACATGCGAGGGAGGGCGATCAGCCGGCTGGTGCTTATGCTGGGCGAGGCGCGAAGAGCCGGTGACAGCGAGACGTGGCAAAGGCGCTGCTCACCAGCCTTCCGCCGGCGGTAGACACTCGAGAAGATGCCGAGCGCCGTCACGAGAACGGCGACTGGAATGCAGAAGGAAACAGGCAGTCAGTATCATGAAGGACGAGAGGGCCTGCGATGGCGAGCAAGGAGGCGACGCCAGCTCACCGTAGGCTGCGACCGGCGCGCGCGGGAAGGGACGGAAGGAGGAGCGAGACAAGAGTCGCGGATGAGCGTCAGCCTCGGATTCAGCTCTTCAGGACACGGGACGACAGCAAAGAGCGCACCTAGGGGGGCGAGAAGGCCGACGCTGACCATCCTTGAACACGGAATCGATGCGAGATCAGGTCGAGGAAGGTCGTTTTGAAGATGGCCGTTTGCGATGCTGAGCTGCTCTGCTGGACGCTCGCCCGCCTCGCTCTCCCTGGCTTTTCCGCCGCCAACGACCACTTGGACCAACCGCCCCCGCCCTCCCTTCTTCCTCCTCTCTCGCGCCGCATGAACTCGCTCATCGAGACCGCGCGCCAGGCGCACGAGGAGGTCGACCTGTACGAGCAGGCGCTTGCCGCCATCTTCCAGCAGCCGGACAAGACGGTACGTCGCCTGCGTCTCCGTGGCTCGGGTTGAGCCAGCTAGCCAGCGCTGCCTGGCCTCCTCTCCGACCAGGTCGCTGATCACGAAACCTCCATCCCTGTGCCTCCTACTGACCCTGCAGCACAAACAGCAGCTCGAGAAGGAGCACCGCGCGTCCGACATCCTGGATCGGATCGTCGCCCGCAAACAGTTCTTGAGCGAGCACTACGCCGACGAGCACGGGTGCGTCCTCCCACCTCACCACGCCTCCCTGCAACCGTCAGGCGTTGGCCTGCTGCTGACCACCCCCCTGCTCTCTGGTCTTTCGCCTTTGCCATCTGAGCAGCACCCGAGCGGCAGAGATAGCCGTGCTAGCCGCCCCGGAACCGCCGGCGGACGACCTGGAGGAGTTCTACCGCCGGTTGGTGACGATCCAGGAGTTCCATGGCGCGCACCCGAATGTCGACTCACGCGCGGTCGACAACGAGATCAAGATGCTCGTCGAGGGCACGCCGATGGACGTCGACGGCGAGGAGCCGGTAAACAGTAAGTGTGCTGGTCACTACATCGCATTGGGACGCTCCTGCTCGCCTCGGATCGCTGACCGCTCGGCGCTCATTGCTCGGCCCCTCGCCCCCCCCCCTCGTGCGCGCGCTTCTTTGCAGAAGTTGCCTCGTTGTTCTCGGGAGAGGAGGGTATGGGCCGCTTCCTTGACCTCTATTTGTACCACTCGCAGTACATCAACCTCAAGAACGCACCAAAGTGGGTCCCTTCTTGGCCATCCGTGTCCTTGACGACCGCACCTGCCGAGCGCTGACCATCCGCCCTCCCCTCCTTGGTCGCTCGCGCGCTGTCGCAGAATCCCCTACCTGCCCTACTTCGACATGCTCGCAAAAGGAGCGCCGGACGATGCAATCGGCAAGAAAGAGAAGAGCTCGCCAGAGTACCTCAGGTGCGCCGGCGCCCTCTACCCCCTCGCGCGCTTGCCTCCTTGCTCCGCTGGCTGTCAACTGACGCCTGCGAGCCCTGCTGCTGGCCCGTCTGCCTCCCAGTTACATCACCGCTCTTCATGCCTACCTGCTGTCGTTCGCCGCCCGCACGCGGCCGTTGACGGACCTTGCGCCATTTGACGAACAGGCCGAGCAGGACTTTGATGCCAAGTGGAAGGAGGGCACAGTCGAGGGCTGGGAGCCCGAGTCCGAGGGACCGGCAGCGGCCGAGGGTAGCGGCTCGGGGGAGGGCATTTGGTGCGCAGCGTGTACGTCCTTCCACCTTCACTGTCAACTTCGCTCTTCTCTGCGAACCCCCCCAGTCGTGACTGACCCCTCTTCTCACGCCCTGCAGGCCAGAAGCTCTATTCAAAGCAGACGGTCTACGACGCGCACCTCAAGTCGAAGAAGCATGAGAAGGCGGCGGCGCGGCTGCAAGGGTCGGCCGGACCGTCCGAGGGCGGCGATGCGAATGGCTCGGCGCAGTCGTTTACCGAGCTGCGGCAGGCCAAGCTGCGGCCGGCGGCACTCAAGACATACCAGACGCGGGCGCTGCTCTTGTCGCCGACGTTTGCCGGCCTGGTCGCCGACACCAAGGCCAACGTCGAGCGGCGGTCGGCGCTGACAGCACGCGAGCGCGAGCTCGAGATGGAGGAGCCGGCCGTCGAGATGGCTCCCGTGGTCGAGGACGGGACCGGGCCGGTCGACGACGACGACGACGCCGACGGCGAGGAAAAAATCTACAACCCCCTCAAGCTGCCGCTCGGCTGGGACGGCAAGCCGATCCCTTACTGGCTGTACAAGCTTCATGGTCTCGGCCAGGAGTTCACGTGCGAGATCTGCTCGGGCTTCAAGTACATGGGCCGCAAGACGTTTGAGCGTCACTTCCAGGTGCGTCCTTGGCGCTAGCTGTATTCGGCCTGCCATCCGCGCGCTTGTTCTGACTGGCTGACCTTCTTCTCGCTTCATCTTTCGGCCTGCAGGAGTCGCGCCATTCGTACGGCATGAAGGCGCTCGGCTGTGCGTTTCTTCCCCTCTCGTCCCCCCACCTCCTCTGGCTCTCTAGCTGACGCTGCCTCTCGGTCGTCCTTGTCGCCCTCCTCCCCCCTCGCAGTGCCCAACACCAAGCACTTTGCCGAGATCACCAAGATCGAAGACGCCATGGCCCGTGCGTCCCCCTCCCCCCCCCCCTTCGACTTGTCCTCATCTTGCCTCTCTGTGACGTCGTTTCTGACTCTGATCTCGCCCGCCCTCCCCGCTCGGACAGTCGCCGAGAAGCTCAAGCACGAGAGCAAGCAGGACGCAAAGGCGGCGGGCGAGCTCGAGGAGTACGAGGACAGCGAGGGCAACGTCATGTCAAAGCGCGACTACGGTGCGGTCCTCTCTCTCTCTCTCTCTGTGCTCTCCCTCGCGCTCCCCTCTTCTCGGGACGCTCTCGTTGCACCAGTCGTGCTGACTACGCTTCTCTCACGGGTCGAATCCTGCAGAGGACCTCCGCCGGCAGGGCCTGCTCTAACCCTCCTGGCGCTCTTTTTTCGCTCAGCCCCTCCTCTTGTGCTCTATTGTATCTGCTGCCCTTACCTTAGCGAGGCAGTTCGAGCAAGCGAGCGGCCATAGTCAGCAGGGGCTTAGGGCGCCAGGGCTGGCGAGGCTCTCGACACAACCTGTCTGCAGCGAACGAGAAGGGGACGGTGAACATGTCATCAGGCGCCTTTCCCCCCATCCGCCGGAAGGCTCAGCCCCAGAACGCCTTTCTTCGAGACTTTGCAAGCTCGCGCGCCTTGGGTCCCCCTTTGTCCTTCCTGTGGCCCCACCAGCTCTCGCCTCCCTTCTTGTCGACCCAGCCTGCGCGGAGCCGGTCGCGCTCGTACACGACGTCTTCGTCGTGCTGGGTGGTCGGGCGCTGATGGGCTGCAGGAGGAGGAGAAGGGAGGAGAGGGGAGGAGGAAGGGTACCCGTAGGCGTACCCCGTCGGCACGGGCGGGCGGTAGAACGCCGGCTGAGGTCGGGGAGGCGCGGTCGGCCGCGAGCGGTGCTTCTTGGGGAGGGGACGCTTGCGCTTTCTCTTGCTTGCCGAGGCGGCGATTGGCTTTGACGTCGATGATGGGTGGTGAAGGAGGCCGGGGTCGGGGTTGGCGAGGGAGACGGAGAGCTGGGGGCAAGGCAGGTGACCGCCTGGTCCGCGCTCGGGCGGGCTGGGAAGGGGCAGGCCGTGTGCGCGCATGCGCGAGTTGGCGGTTTGGTTCGGGCGCGAGGTGCACGCCAGAGTGGGAAGCGAGATTCCTGGTTCGAGGTTGTAGTGAGGGATCGGCCGAGGATGGCGGAGGAGCGAGGAGGAGCGAGGGGGGACAGAGGGGAACGGGAACGAGGTTGAGCTGCTCTGGGCGCGGTGACGGAGCAGCGAGAGGGCGGCGGGGGAGAGGTCGGCGTGGGTTGGGTTACTAGCGGCGGAAGCCAAGTTGTGTGAGAGAGAGGCAAGCGGATCGTCAGCAAGGTCAGGACGAGAGCGAGAGCGAGGAAGGAGGACAGGACGGACGGGACGACGTGCTCGACGACGAGGGGGACGAGCCGGATCGCACCGACCGGCCGGGAGGCGAACAACCGAAAGTCTGGGTGTTTCGAGGGACATCGAGGTAACGCGCACGAGGGTCAGCTGCAGGTCGGAGCCAGGGAAGCATGGATGACCAGGGACCGACCTAGGACGGCTGGGTCGTCATCGTCGTCGTCGTCGGCCGTCGACGCGGGCGCCATGTTGACGTCTTCGGGCGCTGCTGCTGGCGTCGTCGCGGGCGTCCCGAGCAGGCCGACCAGCAGAGCACTCAAGACCGACTCGCCCTCGCGATCCCTCTGAAACACATGCTGCTGCTGCTGCTGCTGCTCAGCGTCCGCCGATGCGCCTGACGGATGACGGCCGTCCGACGCGAGGTCGGCGCGCGAGACGGGGGCGAGGTCGGCCGTGGTCGAGTGGAGGGGGTTGAGGTGCCGAGGGTGAAACGCGCTGAGGGCGGCAGGGGTTGAGCGTCGTTAGCGGTCGCAAGGACAGCATCCTGGAGCGGCTTGACGTACCTGTGTGGAACGGAAGCGGCCATGGCGAGCCTGGATCGTTGGTCGGTCGGTGCGAGGGGACGAGCAACTCCGGTGGGCTGAAACGGCACCCCGCGTGTGAATTCAAACTCCGGTCTGACCTGTGCGCTCTCGCCCGCCCATCTCGCCTGCCGTCCTTGCCAGGCCCTCGACCGTCCTCTACGGCTCGCCCGCCATGTCGTTCGCCCCACCGCCCATGCCGGCTCACATCCCTCCTCAATCACAGCAGCCCCACCACCACCACCATCATCACCACCACCACCATCATCCTCAGCAGCAGCAGCAGCAGCAGCAACAGCAACAGCACCAGCGCCAACAGCAGCAGCCCCAGCACCTGCAGCACGCCCCTGGGCAGCAACCCCAGCACCAGCACCAGCCAGCGCGATACGGTCGGGCGGTTGGACAGGCTCACGTCGGAGGACCGCACGGCAACAATGGGTCGGCCGGGCTGCCGCTCGGCGGAGGAGGAAGCGGCACGCGCGCGGGCAGCACCGGGCTCGTTGGCGGAGGGCTGATCCCACCCGGAGACGAGCTGCTGTCGGTTCCCTTCCCTTCCCATGCCACGCACGTCATGTCCGCAATCCCCCTCGCAGGCAGGGCGGCCTTGCTGTCCCTCAACGTCGATCTGCTGACACTTCACCAATCCGATGTCAAGCAGCTCGCTGCCCTCGCTCGATCTTTCGGCGTCCTACCAGCCGTTCCCGCCTTCCTCCTCCCTCCCTTTTGCCCCTCGCCGGCCAACGTTCGGCTCGGACGCCGGTTCGGACCAGTCCGACCGGGTTGACTTTGATTTTGACGGTGAGGACGACGATGAGGACGACGAGGGCGGGTTCGGGCGGACGGCGCCGCTCGCCAACCCCAGTGCCAGGGAGGGCAACCGCGGGCACAAGCTCGAAGTCGGGTCGCGCTGGGTCAGGAAGGGCAAGGCCGTCAGCTGGGGCATGGGCTTCGGCGATCGCGAGGCGCGTTCCTCCCTCCTTCCTCCTTCCTTCCTTCCTTCCTTTCTTCCTTCCCTCCTGCTATCTCTCTCCTTTGTTCCTCGTCTGACCTCGCCGAGAGCTGAGCTGACGCCCCTTCCCCTCCCTCCCTGCCTGGCGTCGCTTCCGCACTGTCCGCGTCACCTGCAGGCCGAGGATCACCTGCGCAAGCGCCTGCGGCTGACGCTCTCGCACCTGCCCGAGTCGCTCCCTTTCACCTCGCCCGCCTCGCCCCGCCGGTCCTCCCGTTCTGCCTCGCCTCCCGCTACCTCCACCCGGGGCGGAGCTCGGGCCAAGCGATCCGCCTCACCGCCCCTGCTCGCGCACCTCAACTACCCCCCCTCCCCCCCTCCGACCTCGGCTTCGCTCTCAGCTCTCCTCCTCCCCCCAAAGAGCTTCACCGAGGTCGTCCTCTCGCCCGCGATGCGCTACACGTTTGCCTCGGGCCACCTCGAGGACGCGCTCGGTCGGACCGCCGGCGAGCTCATTGACGGCGAGAGCGCGCTCGGCCGGGCGCTCGGTAGGTTCTTTGAGAGCCATCGCGAGCGCGGGGTCGGGGTCCGCAAGAAGGCGACCCTTGGCGGCGGATGTGGTGGGGCAACCGACGACGATGATGAGGGAAAGGAAGAGGTGCCGGCCGACGCCGAGGATGGCCCCCCACTGCCGGCGCCTTCTACGGCGGGCGACCCGGCCCTTGGCCCTTCCAATCACACCGTCGTCCCCAACAATGGTCACCCCCCTCAACTGTTCCCCCCTCCTCCACACGGGTCCAACCCGCACCTCTACGCACCCCTTTCAACCCCTCACGTACCCCCGCCGCCCAACCCGGTGCTCTCGCCGCTCGAGCGCCAGTTCCTCACTCCGGCGGGCGTCGAGGTGCACCTCCCGATGCACCCCGATCACCCGCACCACCTCGCGATGGGCATGCCGGGTGGACCGATGGGTCCCGGAGGGCAAGGAGGCCACAAGGTCGTGCTCAACCTCGACGAGCAGAGGGAGCAACTGTACCGCGGGATGGACGCGTTGGTGCGTGCTCGTCTTCTCCCCCCCCCCCGCCCTCGCTCTCGATCTGCTCCTGCTCGTCCTCCTTGCACTCCTGTCCCAGGCACTAATTGCTCCCCCCCACCCTTCCTTCGACCCGCACGGCGAACCCACAGGGCGAGCTCTTGGCCGACTCACGCGAGTACGTTGAGCGGCTCGAGGAGGTCAAGGCCCGGTTGGCCGGCGTCGGCCGCGCCCGCAAGCGCGTCTGGCGCGAGGTGCGCGAGCGCTGCCTCGAGAATGGCGAGCTCGGCGACTTTGACGACTAAGAGGAAGTGGGGGGAGGACGGTTGCCGGGGAGGGAGTCTTTGTGTGTGTTGGGACTTTGGGGAGAGCAGAGGGACTTTTGCATGTTTCGTGTCTTGAGGCTCGTCCTATCTGGCCGCGTGGACCCTCGGGCGCATGGACGTCCACTTGGACCGGCGCAAGCGTCCGTAGCGTCTACGAGCGCTTCCGAGGGACGGGAGAAGTGGCAGAAAAAGGCATCGGGCAGATCGGGCAATGGGAAGGAAAACAAGAAACACGTGAACAGAGGGTGCGTGTGACCGCGGATAAGGTATGAGGGGCAGGGGTGGGGGTTCGAACGACCAGGGGAAAAGGAGGAAGCCGCTGAGGGCTCGGCAGGGCAAAGAGGGAGAAGAGGGTCCAGCCGGCGAAGGGTGTGGGACAACGATCAGAGTGAGAGGGGGAGGGGGGTAAAGAAGGGGAGACCCCTGCGCTCCCCTCGCTCAGCGCTTCTTCGACCCGCCGCCCGCCTTGCCGGCAACCTTTGCCCCGGCAGGCGGGGCCTGGCTCGCCGTCAGCACGGCCGGCACGTCCTCCTCGTCGCTCGCCATCCGGCGCGCCTGGGCGAAGAACAGCTTGGCCGGGCGGCGCGAGATGGTGTGGATCGAGTACTGGTTGCCGCGCGGGACCATGAACTGGCCGCCGACGGCCATCGTGAACGACGTTCGGTGGATCTTGACGTTGACCGCGCCCTCGATCACGTAAAACAGCTGCAGCGAACAGACAAGCCCAGGGGCGCGCGTGTCAGCTGGGAAGGTTGGAGAGCGCGCACGGGCAAGGGAAAGGCGAGGCGAGGGAAAGGACGACGGACGTAGGTATTGTCCTTTGTCGGCTTGCTTGGCTTCTCGCCGTCGACGGGGATCTCGAGCATGCCGGCCGCGACAAAGCTCGCGTCGCCAAACACCTTTTGGAACTTGAAGCCGTTGGGGTCGGACGACATGGTGCGGTACTCGAGCAGATGAGCCGGAAAGGCGATGCCTGCATCGTCGAGCAACAGATGAAAGTCAGCTCGGCAAGTCCCAGGCAAGGCGAGGTCGCTCAGGTAGCAACAGAGTGAGAGGTCTTGACGCACGACGCTCAATCTCCTGCTTAGTCGTGTAGTCAAACACGACGCCGTGCTCGAGCGTGTCGCGGTCCCAGCCTGCCTCCTCAGGCTCGGCCGCCTCGTCCGTCGCCGCCCTCGCGCCGCCCTTGCCCCTCTTGGCGGCCGGCGGCCCGCTCCCCTCCCTCGGCGTCGTCGCCTTGCGCGCGCGCTTGCGCTGGCCGAGCGGGACGACGACCTCCTTGGGCAGCTCCTGCACGCCCTTGACGATCGGGACTGCCGCCCGGCCCGACTCGCGTCGGCCAAAGATGAGCTTCTCGCCCCGCCAGTACTCGAGCGGCCGGAAGCGCTGCCGCTTGGACCGGCGCGAGGTGCCGGCGTCCGCGTCGTCGTCCGACGTCCGGTCAGAGTCGTGCAGCCGGACGATGCCTGGAGGAGTCCCGGACGAGGCGTTCGCAAGAGAGAATGGGACGAGAGAGGAAGAAGGGTCAGCGGTCGGCGCGCTCTCGTAGTCCGCAGGGAGGGGCAAAAGGAAGACCAACGGGGTTGAATGGCCACTCGCGGCGCTCGCGCCCCCGCCCGGCCTTTACCCTTCTCAGCGGCTGTCGCCCCCGGCCTGTCGCCTTTCGGCGCCGGCTTGCCTTTGCGGCCCATTGGCCGCGCAGCCTCGTCGTCGTCGTCCTCCTCCTCCTCCTCAGCCGGCAGGAGGTCCTCAGCAGCCTGCTCGTCGTCCTCATTGTCGTACGTGCCTCCTCCGCGGTCCTCGTCGTCGTCGTCGTCGTCGTCGGGGTCAGGGACGCGTGGACGCTTGCCCTTGCCCTTGGACCTCGAAGGCGCTGCAACCTCGTGCTCCTCCTCCTCGTCCTCGTAGTGGTCCTCGAGCATTTCGTTGCCCTCTGAGCTCGGCTGCCCGCCGCCCCACCCTAGGCCGTCGTTCCCACCGTCGTCGGCAGCAAACCCTGCGTCGTCGACCATCGCGCCCCCGTCGTCGAGCCCAGCGCCGTCGTGCGACTGGTCGAACGACTCGACCGTCTCGTCCGCCGCCGCCAGCCCGTCCTCGTCCTCGCCGGGGCTGGTCGGTGCGCGTGAGGGCGCCATCGACGGTCGGCCGCGGGACCGAGCGGGCGAGTAGTCGCCAGGCGACGCCGGTGCGCGCGAGGGAGCGATCGACGGTCGAGCGCGCGAGAGCGGGGAGCCTTGGCTCAGCCTCGCTTGCTCAACCTCGTCCTCGTCCATCTCGTCGTCCTCGTCGTCGTCGGACCGTCGACCGCCGAGGGTCGAGACTTTGCCGCCGGTCGTGTTTCGCCGGTACGAACCGACAGAGTGTCGGGCGGCGGCGGCAGACGTTGACGCTCGGCCGGCTGGGCCGCGCGGGGGCGAGGGAGACGGCAATGCGGCGTACGAGTCGCCTGCGGGCGGCGGAGTGAGAGCGCGAGCGCGCGATGTCGAGGTTGGGAACGGTGCGGAGGGGAGGGCTGCGAGAACGTGGGGGGGGGGGGGGGAGGGGGGGGGGGGTTACGAGGTCAGCGCGGGAGCGACGCGGTGGAGAGCAGGGAGGAAAGCCGGCGAAAGCACCCTTGGGTCGAAAGTAGCGGCTCGGGGTGCCTGCAGGTCAATAAGGGGGCATCATGAGAAGTACAGGCAGGCGATGGCCGCATACAGTTAGTCTCCATGACTCGGGCTTGCGTTGGCTGGGCGCGACGCAGCAAGCATGTCCAGGAGAGAGAACACGCACCCTCGACGCTGTCGCTCCTGACCTCGCCCATCGTCTCGTCTCGCGCGAGCGCCTCCTCGACCGCGATGTCGCCCTCGCTCCTGCCGGCCGCCTCGAGCCCTTGCGTCGGCGAGTCGGCGAGCGAGGCAAACGACAGCCCGCCGTTGCCGAGCGGGCGGTGGCTGGGTGCGGCGGGCGAGCGAAAGAAGTCGTCGATCGACTCCATGTGGTCTGGCCCGACGCGGGGGACGTCGGTCGGCATCGGACGGCCGGTCTTGCTGTTGATGGACCGGAGAGGAGGGCATGGGACGTCAGCGCCGGGTGCTCGGGCGAGGACGAGGGCTAGCAGACGACAGCAGGCGTGATCCCGGACCTCGATCTCCTTCGGCTAGGCGACATAAGAGCGGCAGACGAGCTGGCAGACGATGGATGGCAAGCTGGACGAGCGAGCAAGCCTGACGGCCTCAGCCCGCCAGACAAGGCAAGGAAGAGAGGGACGTCGCCCCGACTCCGACCGGCCACCCACTCCGTCATGCCTGTCTGCCGACCCGCAGCCCACCAGCGGCCAAGATCTCCTTCCTCGAGTAGCTCTGTGGCCCATCCAAGTCTCTTGGACCAAGGTCCTCTTGTCCCCGTGCATTATGAGCGAGCCAAGCAGCTCTGAGCCCGCCTGTGCCACCCCGAGACGACAGGCCACGCGCGTGTGTGTTGAGCGAGACTGGGGAGCAGAGCGAAGGGTACGCACGCTCCGATGGTGGCAGGGTCATGGACGTAGGCCTGGTAGGGTCTGTCGACCTCTGCGCGGGCCTGACGTGACATTTGGTCGGTTGGGCTGCTTGAGGAGGGATGGGATGGGAAGGAGGTAGAGGAGGAGGAGGAGGAGGACAGATCAGGTCAGGTCGGCCAACACGCGCGAGAGAGCAGGCGCGCGCCAGGGCGGACCATCGGGGTTTTGAGCCCAAATCATGGCAAAGTTGCCAGACGCCGACGACCCACAAGCTCCGACGTCGTTCGGTCCTGCCAACTTGCACGCTCCTCCTTCCTTCTTTGACTGCTGCCATCCCAAAGACCAGGTCAGGTCGTCCTCAATGCGCCATGCCTCCCCCCCACTACGCCTGCGCCTCCCTCCCATCTCTCTCCCTCGCCGCCCAGCCTCTCACCGCCACCCCTGGCGGCCGCTGCTTCCCCACCGACACCTCTCGACCTCACGCCGCCCCTTGTCGTCGGGCGCCCCGACGTTCCCGCTCGACCCGCGGCTCAACAAAGGCGACAAGGTCGTCGTTGCCATGTCTGGCGGGGTCGACTCGAGCGTCGCTCTCCGGCTGCTGGCCGAGCACGTCCGTCCTCCCCCCCCTTTGCTCGCTCGCCTTTGGGCGCCCTCCACTGCCCGCCTGCCTCTGCCTCGACTGACGATTCGCTCGGAACTCTGGCCACTCGCCCCCCGCCTCTTTTCTATCCTTCTGATACTTCATCTCCTTCTTTTGCCTTGGAACATCCTCTAAACGCGGCGCTCAGGACCTCGACCTCTCGGCCGTCTTCATGCGCAACTGGGCGTCTGAGGCATCGGACGACGGGCTGCAAGGGTGCGAGTGGGAGAAGGACTGGGAGGATGTCCGGCGGGTGTGTGAGCACGTCGGAGGTGTGCCGGTCCGGATGGTGCGCT
The DNA here is from genome assembly GCA_014825535.1 of Cystofilobasidium bisporidii. Classification (NCBI taxonomy): domain Eukaryota; kingdom Fungi; phylum Basidiomycota; class Tremellomycetes; order Cystofilobasidiales; family Cystofilobasidiaceae; genus Cystofilobasidium; species Cystofilobasidium bisporidii. Next base: position 76,417 of record MVAK01000021.1, read on the forward strand.
TCTGTGTCTCCCTGCTTGAACCTCTGCTTTCCCTTGCTCTGACCGCTCGAGGGGAGCCTTCCTCTCGCGTGCGCGAGAGAGAGAGACAGACGCGGAGCGCCCGTGCTGCGCGCCCTGGGTCGCTCGTCCGAGGCGCTGACGAACCCGCTCACCTCCCCCATCCCCTTCCCCCTTCCCGCGCGCGGTCCCTCCGTCCTACTTGGTCTTTCTCGCTTTCTCTTCTCTCGCTCGGTTCGCAGGTCGACCTCTCAAAGGAGTACTGGTTGCAGGTGTTTGAGCCGGCGATCGACCAGTGGGCGCAGGGCATCACGCCCAACCCAGACGTCGCGTGCAACCGGTCGGTCCTCCTCCCCTCTTCGGCCCCTCTGCATTATCGAGACCCTGCCTGGCAAGTCTCTCTTTGGCAGCCCAGCTGACAGTTCCCTGCTGCTCTACCGTGGCACGGCTGGTCGTCTTCTCAAGAGAAATCAAGTTTGGCGCGCTCCTCTCGCGCCTCTCCCCCCTCCCTCCACCTCCCTCCTCCGCAGCCCCATCCCCGACCTCCTCCCCTCCACCTTTCCTCGCCACAGGCCACTACGCCCAGATCATCCCTTCTTCGCCCGGAGGCAACGGCAGCCTTGAGCTCCACGCCTGCCCGGACCCAGTCAAGGACCAGAGCTACTTCCTCAGTGCCGTGGGAGCCGACGCGCTCGAGCGGGTCTGTCCCTCCCTCTCCCCCCCTTTCCTCCCCCTCCCCTCCTCTCACCTCTGACACAGACCAATGATTGAAGCCTCTCGTCGCTCGCCCCATAGTCCATCTTCCCACTCGGCCACCTCCACAAGGCCGAGGTCAAGGCCCTGGCACGCAAGTTCGACCTTCCGACGGCGACGCGGACCGAGTCGATGGGCATCTGCTTTGTCGGGCGCAAGGGCAAGCGGCCGGGGGCCTTTCCCGAGGATTTTCTCTGTTCGTCGTCCTCTCTCTCCCTCCCCCTCTGATCTCCCTCTCTCGAAACCTGAGCCAGCCTGACTCGTCCGTCTTCTTGGGGTTTGGGGTCTTGGGGAACAAGCGCAATACATCCCGCCTTCGCCTGGACCCGTCTTGACCTCTACGAAGGAGGTCTTTGACCGCCATCAAGGCCTGCACATGTACACTGTCGGTCAGAGGTTCCGCAAGGCCGGGCTGAGGAAGGACGGAGAGCGGTGGTACGTTGCTGCCAAGGCGAGGGGGGAGAATGCGCTCGTCGTCGTCGAGGGGGCGTGAGTCTCCCACAACTTGGGCTTCTCGTTTCCTTTTGTTCTTATGTCGACTAATCCCTCCCCTCCTTCCCTTCACTTTCCCTCCTCTGACTGATTCTCCGACCTCATGCCTTCGCTCGCGCGGGCAAAAGATCGAACCCCCTCCTCTTCTCCCGGGCTTTCAACACGCGAACGTGGGACTGGGTCGCCCGCTGCCCACCCCCAGGACTCGCGACGGACGAGGGCGTCAAGGTTGAAGTCAAGATCATGAGCGTTGTCCCGCGCGTGCCTGCCTTGCTGCATGGGCTGTCCGTCCTCTCCTCCTACTCCTGCTCTCATCCGCTCCCTCTCTCACGTCCTCTCGTCCTTCCCACTGACGCTCCCCCCACCCCCGCGCGCAGGCCATCGGGCGAGATCAAAGTGACTTTCTCAGACCCTCCAGGGGCGGTCATCACGCCTGGTCAAATCTGCGTCGCCTACCAAGGGACGCGGTGCTTAGGCGGGGGGGAGATCGTCGAGCGTGAGTGGGAGTGGCCGACTGTCAGTCCGCCGAAGGAGGTTGCGGGTCGAGGGGAGGGCTCTTGACCATGGTGATTTCTTCATTCCGTGTCTAGCTTGCTGGACTCGTGCAGATTACCCCTCTCGTCTTGTAAGTGGATCGCAGACAGGGAGTTGACTCTCGGACAACGTGCATCCGGGACGCGGTCGACGACGAGGGTGCGACTGCTGCGCGCTCGGCCGAAGAGGGGAAGAAGGGTCAACCATCTCGCTCTCTCGACCTCCAACTCCACCTACCCTCCCGGCCCCTCCCAGCTTCTCCCTCTTTGACCCCTTGACCTACATCCCGAGACTCAGCATATCAACAGAGGATGGCCCCACGTCTGTCTTTCCCTTCTGGGACCTTGTCCCTTTCGCTCGTGACCCTTGCCCGCGCGCGCGCGCTGACAGCCCCTATCGTCGCCGATCTAACAGGCAAGACGACGAGCAGCACGACCAAGCGGCTTTCGGTCGCTCCTTGGTCTTCCAAGGCTCCAGGTGTTGAAGGGGCTGCTGGAGGGGTGAGTGGGCAGGGAAGGAAGGCGAAGAGGGGGGCAAAGGGAAAGGAGAGGGCATTCGACCTAAAGGAGGCTGGAGGGAGAGGTGGGGCCGAAGGGGTCAAACGGCCGACGCATGGCAGCGAGGACGACGGGCTCGTGCTGGGCGACGATGGCGACGGGATCGAGGACGAGCTCGAGGACGAGCTCGATGAAGGCGGAGGGGACAGCGCCAGGTCATCTTTTCCTTGCCCTTTCTCGCCTCTCTTCCCCGATCTCTTGTATGCGCACTGACCCCCCCCCCCTTCCCTCTTCCCGCCTGACCCACAGCCAGATCGACCTCGCCCGCATGGCCTCAGAGTACCAAGCACGCCGAGCGGCCAAGGCCGCTCAGGAGCGCGAGGCGTTCACTGCGTCTGCAAAGAGGCCTTGGGAGGCGCTGATCGAGCGGGTCGAGGAAGACTTCGAAAAGGACGAGCAAAAGCTGTGCGGTCGAGATCTCGCTTGCCCTCGTCTTCGCCTCCTGCCTCCCCTCGCACTACCTTCGAAAGGACACGCGTGCGCGAGGACTGACGGGAGGAAAGCTACGTTGACAGGAACGACCTCCTCGGCCCGTTCGTGGCGGCGCTCGAGGAGGCGCCGGTCGACCACGCGGCCTATCTGACGACCTCGCACCATCGGGGTGTGCGTCCTCACTCTCTCCCTTGCCCCCCTTACACTGCAATTTCTCCTTCTCATCCGTTTTTTTTTAAGGGCGCATCGCCCCCCCCCCCCCTTTCATTCTCTCGCTGACCCGCCAGCCAATCCGTGCCCTGTTTCGGGCTCCTCGCACCCGACCGACCGACCGACCGACCGACACGATCGGACGCGGAACCCCACTCAAAAGGAGGCCGAAGGTACGCTCGGTCGCAAGACCGAGCACGTCGTCGACGTCCACCTCGCCCGGGCCGAACGCGTCCTCCAGGCCAACTTGCATGCGCGTTTGCGTCTCCTTCTCCCCACTCCCCCTCCCTCTCAGTGCCTCGAACCACGTCGACTGACGTCCTCCCCCCTCTCCCCCTTCCCCCTCTCATTCGCCCCCGCGGTCGCGCTCCCTCCCCTGGCGCAGTCGAAGACCGACCCGACGTCCTCCGCAAGGAGAAGAAGAGGCTGCTGGCCCAGGCCCAGAAGCGCATCAAGGACGAGCTCGAGTCGCAAAAGGTCCGTCTGTTCTTTGGCGCGCGCGTGCGTCGTCGTCGTCGTCCCCTCGTTTGCCTTCCCAGGTTCGCGCGCAAGGAGGGAGGCAGACTCGCCTTCCCTTTCCCAGTCACTCGTTCACTCGCTCAATGACCCTCCCCCTCTCCCTCGCTTCTCTGCAACCTTCCCCCTCTCCAAACCCAACCTTCCAAAACAAAAACCAAGCTCCTTGCCGACGCCACGTCACTCATCAAGTCGTACGCCCTGTTGTTCGCCCACTTCCGCCCGCCGCACCCGGCTCGAGGCGGGTCGACTTTGACCCTCTCGACCGAGGGTGGGTCGGGGAAGAAGACCGGGGCTGTCGTGGTGGGAGGCGGGGGCAGGGGCAAGGGAGGGAGCGGGGGAAGGGGATTGAGGGGGTGAGCTTTTTGAAACGCATTGGGCGAAAGGACTTGGTCGGTGCTTTTCAACAAGGGTGGAGAGGGGGTGTTGAAGAAGGGATGTACATGCCTACTGACTGCCTGTCTCCTTCAACGCGCGTTCGCTGGACGACGACGCGCTTTGCGTTGTGGGGTGAGCAACGAGAGCTTCGGCATGGGAGAGCGGACAAGACAGAGACAGTGTGGAGCAAGGGGGTGTGAGGGACGGGGTCACCAGAGATCATAGATTGTCGTGAATCGAGCGGGGCGTGGGTACGGTACGGATACAAGGTCGTTGCGGAGGGGTTTGAGAAGGCAGGCTGCGGGAGGGGGGGGGGTGAGAGGGGGAGGGAAACAAAGGTGATCGAAAGCGCAAAGCGCAATGCAGCCCATTCACAGGCTGACGCCGCGACCGCCGCCACCTGCAGGTGCCGACGGGGCGAGCGCGGGATTGGCTGGCGAGAGGTCGCGCTCTGGCAGAGGGGCGTTGGGGTGGGGGCGGTCCCAGAAGAGGCTGTACTCGAAGGACGAGGGGACGGGGGGGGGGGCGAAGAGAGAGTCAACCAGACTGCACGAGACGAGACAGAGGAGGAAAGCGAAAGGACGGAATGGAGAGGGGAGAGAGGGTATGGGGACACGCACACCTGCCCATCGTCCCCACAGCTCGCAAACATCGCCCCCCCGCCGCCGTCGTCGTCGCCCTCGGCGGCGTCGAGGTCGGGTCGCCAAGCGACGGCGTTGACGGCGCCCTGGCCGTGACCTTTGAGCACCTCGAGCAGCTCGCCCGTCTGCCGGTGCCAGACGTACACGCACGCGTCTGGGTTGAGCGGCCAGAAACGACGGCCCGCCCCCGTTCTGTGAGTCAGTGCTCCGGGCGACGGAAGAGAGGGATGGAGGGAGAGGAGGAGGGAGGGAGGGAGGGGGGACGCACCCTCGCTTCCAGAGATGACAATGTTGTCCTCGGGCCCGGCAAAGCACGCCCGGACGTAGAACTGGCTTTGGTAATGCCCCACGAGCGAGCGGACGAGCGTCGGGGGCCTTGGCGGGTCGTCCGTCTGCTGCTGCGAAGGGGCGGTCGAGGGTCCCCTGTCGCCATTGACGGCCCAGAGCTGGAGCTCGTGCGGGTGGCGACTGACGAGGGCCGTTTGGCCGTCCGAGGAGAGCCGGAAGCCAGTCACTTCGCCTGGGATTGTCGGGGAGGGCGGAGAGGTCCTAGCGGTTGAACCGTTCGCAAGGTAGGGGTCAACGCCGGGGAGGGGGGGGGGAGAAGGGGGTGAAAGCGACAGGGATGGGCTGTCAGGCGAGGGAAGGGAAAGAGGGGGGGGGAGGCGGGACGAGGAACGCAAGGTGGAAGGAAGAAGGGCCGGACGAGGAGGGGGGGGGGCAACGGGGGAGAGGAGAGACAAGGGAAAGGGTAAGGGACGCACTCGACGAGCTCGAGCCCAGGCAGGTCGAGCACGACGATCCGAAAGCAAGCGGCCTTGTACCCTCCGCTCCCACCCGGCGTCCCCCCTCCTCCTGTTGGCCCGCCGCCACCCGCCGCCGCCGTGGTTGACGAGGTGGAGGAGAGCGGGTTGGCTTCGCGAGCCCACGTCGCAGCCCCGACCAGCCGCTTGCCATCCGGCGTGAAGCCAAAGTCAAACAGCCGAAAGTTGGACGGGTGGTGGAAGGTGGTGAGGTGGTTGCCTTGCTTGTCCTGGATCGGGTGGGAAACCCACCCGGCGCAAAGCGAGGCAAGTGTGTGGGGGGGGGGCGAGAAGGGGAGAGAGAACGGTCAGTGATGGGAGAGAGAGGGGCAAAAAAGGGAGGGGGGGGGGCAAGAGGGGGAAAGGACAGACAAAGTGACACAGCCGGCCGTCGTCGCCCGACGTCATGAACGACTGGCCGTCGGGGAGCCATCGGACGGCCGAGACGAGCTCCGAGTGGGCCGTCAGCGTGCGCCTCGGCGTCCACGTCTGAGAACCGTGCGGGCGGACGGTTCGATCATCCATGGGAAGGAGGGGAGGTGAGGGGAGGGGAGGAGAACGTGGTGAAAGTCTTGTGGATCAGTCGGGCTGTTCCCGGGGACGAAGGGCTCGAGTGGGGGGGGGGGTGGAGAGAAAGGGGTGTGGCAAAGGGGAGGAGATCCAAACGGGGAAAAGGGAAAGAGGAGAGGCAGGAAAAAGAGGGGAGGGAGGAAGAGAGAGAGGGGAAATCCGAAAAACGCACCTCGACGTCCCAAAGCACCACCTTGGCCTCGGCCGTCGTCGCGAGCGCGCGCCCGTCCGGAGCCCAACCGACGCCCGAGACGGCCTCGTTGGCGTGCGCGTCGGCGTCGAGCGTCGCTTCGAGCGTCACAAAGCTCGGCGACGAGTCGGCGTCGGCGGCGGTGGCGGTCGATCGGGGGCGGCGCTTTGGGGGAGGAGGAAGGGGGCGGAGAGGAGGGGCAAATACAAACGTCCAAAAGCAAAAGGATGGGTCAGGAGGTTGGGTGCGAGCGCGCGAGCGACCCGCAAGGGAAAAAGGAAGAGGCCCTGACGACCCCCCACAGAGAGAGAGAGAGAGAGAGAGAGAGAGAGAAAGGAAACGCACCCCGCTGACGCGGTAGACGAACGCCTTCCTGCCCGACCCGCCGACGGCGAGCCTGCGCCCGTCGGCGCTCCAGGCCAAGTTCCACAGCTCGCCCGCGCCCTCGACCTTTGCCTCGAGCGGGTGGGGGACGAGGGGAAACCCTGACCTCTCGCCTTGGAGATCCCTGTAGAGCCCTCGTGCCCCTCCCCCTGCTCCCCCGGCGGCGGACCCCCGTCCTCGCGGACCGACGACGAGGTACCTCGCCTGCGCGCGTTGGTGAGCGAGCGACTGGGCAAGCAGCGTGTGCAGCCTGTGAGGGGGCGGCGGGGCCAGGTCGGGTGGGATGAAGCGTTCGAGCTCGGCCAGGACGAGAGGTCGCGAGGGGACCGTCCCTGGCCACGAGGAGCGCGACACGAGGTCCGACGGCGTCGTGCACAGCATGTACCTTTGTTTTGTTCCCCGACGACGCAACGGTCGGCGTGCGTCAGTCCGCGAGCTTGGAGACGGACAAGAAGGGCAGAAGGCAAGCCGAGAGATAGGGGTGGGGTGGGGGGGGGGGGAAAGCGCAAGCGACAAGGGGAAAGGGAAAGAGGCAAAAAGAAAAAAAAGTCATACGCACGACGACAGCCTCCCGAGCCGATCCTGCTCGCCCAGCGCCTGGGCGAGGGGTGCGATGGCGGATCGCAAGCTGACGAGCGCCCGCTTGGCCTGGCCCGTCTCGAGCAGCTCGAGGTAGCGCTGCTGTTCGATCACCAGCCGGGCCTTCTGCGTGACGGACGCGACCGCCACTCGGCCGCGCGGTCGGGAACCGACGGACGGACGGACGAACGAACGAACGAACGGACGAGGACGACGACGACGGGCGCGGGCGAGGGCGGGGGACCGGGGGCCGGATAGGAAGTCGAGCGAGCGAGCACATGGCGAGAGGATCCCGTGAGGAGAGAGAGAGGGAAAGGGGGAGGGAGAGGGGGAAGGGGTCAGCAAACCGCAAGCGTGGTAGGTCGTTGCGCAACGAGGGCCCAACGTCTGCCTCTCTCGAACGGAGGGTTCGCTGAGAGATCGGGAGCGCGTTCGCCGTTCATCCCTCGTAGCCTCCCTCCCCCCTTGACCAGGCTCCGAGCCTTCGCCCGTCTCGTCTCGTCTCGTCTCGGAAGAAAGACTCGGCTCCAAGTAAGAGAGAGAGAGAGAGAGAGCGGGAGAGGGAGGCTCGCACGCCCTCTTCCCCCCCCCCCAACCTCTCCCTCTCCCTCTCTCCCTCAAACGAAGGCAAGGAGTCGCGCGAGCCCCTCTCGTCAGACGCTTCGCAACGCGAAACAACGCACGCACCTGACCGTCCGACGACCGCCCGTCGTCGTCGGGGATCCCGACCGCCTCGAGCAACCCCTCGGCCTCGTCCCACCTGCCCCCGAGGACGGCCGCACGCAGGTCTTGGAGGGGGGTGAGCTCGAGCGCGTAGGTTGACTCTTGGGAGAGGAGGGCTGCGGATTGGCTGGCAGACGTCGGTGGTGTGTGTGTGTGTGTCAGCGTGGTGGTGGTGGTGGTGGTCGGATGAGAGGAGGGCAAGGAGAGCGGACAGGTAGCCGCAGTCGCGCAGAGCTTGGATAGTCAGGCGGACAAAGGCCTGGCGGTCGATGGGGGGCTCGCCGGGTGTGGCCTGGGCTGGGTACATGAGGGTGGGGGGAGGCGACATGGCTGACTATGGGGGGAGAGAGGGAGAGATGGTCAACAGGGACGACCCTCCTCCTCCTGACCATCTCTCTACACGACCATCATCATGTCCCACCTCGTTCTCCTTGCCCGCCTCCCCTCTCGCCTGACCTCTCCCCCACTGCTGCTCCACCACCGTCGGCCCTTGTCCCACTCGACCCCTTCCCTCCTCGCCCGTCGCCCACCCCCAACCTACCCCTCCCAAGAGACCCCCCGCCTGACGCTCAACCTCTCTGGCAACCACCCCCCTCGGCCTCTCTCTCACCCCTCGGCAAGCACCACACGAGGCAGGGAGACGGCAGATGGGCTCGGAGCGAGAACCCACGTTGGACCGTTCCCGATGGGCGTCGGGTTGGACAGCGTCGTCCGTCAAGGGGGGGCCAGCAGCAGGCAGAGGAGGCCTTGGACCGAGCTCAGCTTTGGGTCAAAAGGTTCGGTTCCTGCCTTCCTGCCTGCCTGCCTTCCTTTGTCCCTCCCTCCCTGCCTGCCTGCCTTCCTTTGTTCCTCCCTCCCTTCCTTTCTCTCCCCCACGCGCTACAGAGCCCAGACCCCAGGCTGACACAGACCGACCAACCGACTGACGTTCCCCTCTTGCCTGCCCTCCCTCCTCCCGCGCGCCCAACCCCAAAAAGTCTCGCGCGCGACCCAAACCTCGTCGGCCCTCGTCGTCGTCCTCACCGGCGGGCTCCTCCTCTTCGTCATCCTCACGTCGGTCACGACCGAGCTGCTCTCGCCCAACTCGTCGACCGTCATCTTCAATCGGGCGGCGGACCTGCTGGACGAGAGCGACGAGGTAGGTGCGCGGGGGCCCCCGTTTGCCCACTCGCCCACTTGCTACCACTTGCGACTGGCGACTCGCCCTCCCTAGTCTGCTGTGTGCTGACAACCCCCCCCCCTCCCCACCCACCCAACTCCTTTTGCCCTCCCTCGCAAAGCTCAAACTCTACCTCCTCCCACCCTACACCTTCCACCCACCCCACGCGACCTCCTCCCCTTCGTCCTCTTCACGCCCGTCCAACACCCGCACCCTCTCCCTCCACTCGCTCCCATCCCTCATCTCCACCACCCCGCTTGGGACCGAGCGCCACGTCTTCAAGTTTGTCGTTGAGGGCCGGGGGGTAGGTGGGTGGAGGGGGGTTGATGGGTGGGGGGATCGGGTGAGGGATGGGGTGAGGAAGGTTGGGGAGGGCGTTAGGTGGGGTGTTGGGTGGGTCGCTGAGGTTGTTGGAGGGGTGGGAGGCGAGGAAGAGACCGGGGAAGGGGGAGGCGAGCTGACAAAGGCAAAGGTGCAGGAGGAGACGAGCAGAGCAGGAGCAGGAGGAGCAGGAGGGGTAGGGTGGGGGTTGACCAGCTGGGTCAGCCGAGGCTTGCCAGCGACGGGCGAGCGCGGCGACCGCAAGGCTCGCAGCTTGCCCCCGCTCGGGACGTTCACCTCGGGCGAGTGCGTCGTCGTGTGCGACAAGGTCAGTCATTCTCCGGCGGGGGGCTCGCCCCACTTTCCTTTGCTCCCTTTCCCTCTCGTCGGTCGTTCATTCGCTCACCCACCCCCATCCCCCCGCGGCCTCGCGCGCCTCGGGCCCGATCCAGAACCCCCAAACCCACCGGCTAGACCTCGCCTCCCTGACCGTCTCCTTCCCTCCTCCTCCAGGCCTCACAGGCCGGTCGTACAAGGTCACCGTGCCTATCGAGCGGGCGGCGCTGGACGACGACGACGAGGACTCGTGGGTTGGGAGGGTGGGGAGGTGGTGGGAGGAGGTGGCGGCGTCGACGACGGGCGATGGGCAGGGCAAGGGCAAGGGGGACAAAGGGACGGTCGAGTGAGCCCCCCTCCTTCCCGCGCGTGCGTGCGTGCGACCGGATGACCCTTGGTTTCGCTCTCATCTTCAGCTTGCCTTTCCCCTTTCTCTCTCTCTCTCTCTCTCTCTCTCTTTCTGCGTCCCATCCTCGCTCTCTTGTCTCTGAGAGACGAAAACGAAACGAGAAAGGGGAGCAAAACCCCAACGCAAGCCAATCAATCCTCCCCGGTTGAAGTTCCGCGCACCCTGCCTTCTCCTCGGCGCGGTCGACGCTGGTCTCCGAGCGAGTTCCGATCGCGCCGACCAACGAGCCACAAACGACGAGGGGGTTAGCAGGCCTGAACCGATTGGAGGAAGGAAGGGCATCCAGGGAGTCGTTGACATGGATGGATGCGCGTGCCCGTGTTGCTGCGCGGGGCTGCCCGACCGACACGTCTGCATGTCCGCCCTCCTTTGGTCCCCCTTTCCCATCAGCCATCACTCACCACCACCCCTGCCCCTCGGTCTCTGACATTCGACGATGCGCCCAACCAGCACGAGCACCAGCACCTCGACGAGCGCTGTCCGCCCCCCTCCCACCTCGCGCGTCGACGACGACGTGATCGGGGTCGAGAGCGCTCGCAGCGGCGGACGCGGAGCAAGGAGGGTTGACCGACTGACGTCGGTCGAGGACTCGTCGACGAGGGCTTGGTCAACCCACGAGGGGTTGGCGTTGGGTGGGCTGCTGCTAGGGAGGAGACAGTACCCGAGAGAGGAAGAAGAAGAGGAGGAGGGGAAGCGAGGACCGTTCAGAGGACTAGCAGGTCAACACGAGGGTCCGTTCCCCTCGTCCGCCTGCCTGTCCGACGCGCACCCCTCTGCCCCCCGTCTCTGACCTCGCTCACTTCTTGCTACTGACCCCCCGCTTCGTCATTCGCTCACGCTAGGCAACTCAGGATCGAAAGGGATGCTCAGCGCTTTCCCCGGTATACGCACCGCTGGCGCCGCCGGCGCCGCCGACGGACGACGACGACGAGGAGGAGGAGGGGGAGAGAAGCTCTACCGAACCCCTCCTCGCGCTCGACACTTCTTGACAACGCCCGGTGCCGGCGACGTGGGGTTGCCGTCGGCTCGCCGAGCGCGGGGTCAAGTCGAGGTCGAGGGAGGAGGCGAGACGACCCTCGTTGACGCTTCTGTCGATCACCGTCAGACAGACGTCTCGCCCGACGACAACAACCACAGCCACGACGAGGACGAGGACGATCGCTTCATGGTCGACGAGGACGAGGTCGCTGTCGGCTCTGGCGAGGGAGCAGGGGCCGGAGCAGCCTGGGACGGGGAAGAAGAGGACCCAGATGGCGGCGGATGGGGGGAGGACGACCCTCCGCTCCTCCTCCTCGCAGAGTTTGGCCTCGACAGCGCCCACCTCGACGAGGACGGGCCGAGGGCAGGCGGCGCCGCGACGACCCGCAGCAGCAGCAACGGCGGGACGACGGTCGGTCGTCGTCGGACCCAGGTCGAGGTGGATCGCGAAGCTGAGAGGTCCGTCCGTCGTCGTCGTCTGCCCCTCCTCCCTCCTCTTCTGCGTCCTCCCCCCCCCCCTTCCCTCTCCCTCTCTCGCTTTCTCTCTCGCCGGGCATCAACAACCCGCGAACGAACGCGCATACACCCGCTCGTTCTCAAGAGGGCAAATGAAAACTGACGGAGAGAGGTCGCGCGCATACCCACCCTCGATGGCTTTCTTCCGTTTCTCTACCCCACACACACACACGCACACACACACGATCAAAGGAAACGGGACGAGGTTCTGCTGGCCAAGGTTGAAAGTGCGTGCGTTTTGTTTGGCGCCCCCCCCCCCCCCCTTTCCCTCCCCCTGGTCGGTCGAACGAGCGGATCGGTCCCGATCCCCTCACCTCCCTGACGCGCCACCCCGCCCCCTCCCCCCCTGCACACCCACGCCCACACCCACGAAACCCTTCCGGCCCGCGCGCGCCCCGCTCCTTCGCAACCTTGCGTGTGCGCGAGATCGCAAAGAGGTGTACAGCGCAAAGTTTGGCCCGCTGCCGGCCGAGACGTGGAACGAGGTGGTCGTGCCCATCTGTCCGTCCCTCCCCCCCCGGGCGCCTGCCCGCTTGCGAGCCTTCGCTACCCCCCCCCCCCGGCTCGCCAAGATCGCACAAAGCTGACGCCCGCGCGCGCTCTCCTTTTCTCTCTGCGGACCGACAAACGACGCGCCAACCGACAGTCGATGCGATGCGCGTCTTGCAGGCTCAGGTGGAGGGCGAGACGCAGACGCTCATGTGGGTTTCCTTGGGTCTGTGCTTTCCCTCCTCCCTCTGCGCCAAGCAACCTAACTCGCCCAAGCCCCCCCTCTTCCCCCCCCCCCCCCCTCTCTCCCCACCTCTCATTCCCCCTCATCTGCCTTCGCAGCCAAGACCAGTCCGCCCTGCTCGAGCTCGCCATCGACGTGCGCGAGTACATCGCGACCGACGGCGAGACGCTCTACCAGACCTACCAAGAGTTTGCCGTTTGCGTCCGCTCCCCTCCACCTCACGCCCCTCGGTTCCGTTGCTTCCGTCCGCCGCCGCTCCCCCCCCCCGCCCTTTCCCGCGCAGGGAGCTGACTCTTGCACGCGCGCGCACGCGCTGCTTTCCCGACCGATTGCTGGACCCCTGGACGGACGGACGACGCTAGTCGAGGAAGGCCGTCCTGCTGCAGCGCTTGCAGGAGCTCGACCGGGCGCGGGCCGACGAGCAGCGGGCGATGGTCGAGACGCTCGACGAGCTCGGTTCGTCGTTGCCTTCTTGCCCTCACCCCCATCACGCCCTACTGGACCCCTCTCAATGCTCGACTCCGCCCGCCCGCCTTTGCACTCATCCCAGCCTGACTTGGACAGGCAATTCTGCTAACCCCCTTTGACCCCCCCCCCTCCCTCACCGGCGCATCTCGCTTGCTGGAATGAACCCACTCAGCCGCCGAGCGCAGGGCTGTGAAGGACGAGCACGTTGGGCACCTGCGCAAGCTGAGCGAGCAGTCCCGGTCCGTCTGTCCCAACCTGATGTCCCTCACCCCTCCTCCGTCCGTCCGTCCGTCCGTCCGTCTTCAAGACCACAGCGCTGACGTTCCAGCCTCTCGCCGCGACGCGGGGACGACGCAGCGAGCAGGCGGCGCACATCGTCTCGAAGAAAGAGACGAGCAGCGAGGTCACCCGAATGCTCAAGGTTCTCCCCGCCCCCCCTTCCATTCTCCCCTCTTCGCACACACACACACACTAACACACACAACGGCCCGACCGTGTCCCCTCCGTGACTGACCGCGCACGTTCAATCTCACCGTCGACGCCCCAGACCATCCTGGACAGGTGAGCTTCCCTCGACGACCCTCGTCCCTCACGCTGCTGGGCCGGCGACTCGACAGGTCCCTCCCTCCCTCGTTCGCTTTTCACTTGCTTTTGATCCGACTAGCGTGACGTCCGCCTCCCCTTCCTGTCTCTCCTCTCGCATGCACACTCAACCGCCCCCCCCCCCCTCCCAATTCTTTCCTAACCTCCCCGCCTCTCGCCACCCTTCCTCACGACCACTCCTGCCGCACGACGCCTCTCCCATGACGCTCTCCTTCCCCGCTCTGTCGGCCCGCAAACGACCGACGAGCAAGGTCAGGCAGGCAGGCAGGCGCGCGACGAGGCAAACAAATCGTTAAGGCATTCAGATCGTAAGTCCACAACCAGGTGGTGCAGCGTGGAGGGACGGGCAAGCAGCTGCCCCCCCCCCCTTCTCAGTCAGACGGTCCCTCCCTCGATCCTCGAAGAGAGCGGGCCTCCGTTTCTTTCTCTTTTGGTTCCGCGCTGCCGATGGGGCCGCTGGGCTCGTCTCGACTCGGCCCGAAAGCGGGGGGGGGGGCAGGGAAGGGCCACCTCGCCTGACCCCCCCCCCCCACTTCCTTCTAAAGCCCGACTCTTGAAACCGGCGGGCCGGAACCGCTCGCGCACAGCGGCCTGCCTACCACGACTGGTCCTCCATGCAGAGCATGTGGTTGACGTCCTTGAGCATGTCCTGCGGCAGGTAGGCGTCGGGGTGCTCGCCTTGCTTGCTCCGCGGGTCGTCGGCCTCGAGCTGAGCCGAGGCAAAAAAAAAAAAGCCCAGGGTTTTCAGACAGAGAGGCAGGGTCAGTCCCGCTGACAAAGCGACGCGCGGACCTCTTTCGGGAAGCGAGAGCGAGGGAAAGGTACGAAGGAAGCGGAGAAGGAGCACGCACTAGGATGTGCTCGTAGTCGTTGCCCGTCCGGAAGCAGCTGACGCGCTCGACGACGACCTTGCGGCCCGTCTCGCCCACCTGGTCGTTCCCCTCCTCCTTCTCTGCGCCCTGGACGACCACCTGCTCCTTGTCCTGGCGCCTGCTCCGCTTCTGCTTGTCGGCGGGCTCGTCCTCGACGAGGTAGACCCAGCGGTGGACCTCCTCGTGCTTGACGAGGTGGTACCGCCGGCCGAGGTGATGAACGTAGGCGGGCGCGGCCGCGATGCAGCTGTAGACCGGCGAGGGAACGGTCGGGGGAGGGAAGGAAGGAAGGGTCAGCCTTGAGTCCAGGCGGGCGCCCGGCGATGAACTTCATGAGCGCAAGCGAGCGCGAGACGCACCGCTTGGCAACCTCCCCCCCGGGCACGCTCGACGAGCGCCACTGAAGCGCGCGGCGCAGCCGGCTTGGGATGACGCGCGAGCTGAGCCGAGACGACGAGCTCTTGGTGAGGACGGCGTCGTAGTTTCTGTGGTGCGGGAAGAAGGAAGCGCGCGGGGTGCAACAGACGGGAGGCCAGGGGTCAGCCGGCGCCCAGCCGCCCAGGGTCGCCAGGCGACGGCGGACAGCAACGGCGGGTCGAGGACTGACCGGCGGGGGAAGAGGACATTGACTGTGCGGATCTCGACCTGGCGCGCGCGGATCAAGCCTGCGGTGCGCCTCCGACGGGCAAACGAGGTCCACCGGCCGCGGCCGAGGCACAGCTTGGCGCCGGTCGACCGCCACTCGAACACGAGCGCCCGCTGCGAGGTCGGCAGCGCCAGTTTGGACCGCTCGAGGTACTGCACGCGGTGAAACGACTCGACCCGCAGCAGCGTCTTCTTCTCGAGCCATTCCTTCTTGAGACGGTCGACGGCCCGGCCGGTTCTGAGCGAGTAGGAAGCGGGAGGGTTGGTCGCGATCAAGTCAGCGCTCCGAGGCAGACTTGCGCGCGAGGGCGGAGCAGCGTCGGAGGTTAAAGCGAGGTACGCACTGGGGCGTGAATTGGCGATTGCGCGAAAGCGCGGCCGCCAGATCCTGGACCTGGGCTCGCACGCCCTGCAGCGGCGTCTCGGGTGGAAACGTGAACTTGCCGAACCTGTCACACAGCAAAGGCAAAGTCAGCGACGGACAACGGCTCTGCTTCAGCTCGGCGTGAACAAGACGAAGCACGACGCACTTGGCTTCGATGCGGACGATAGGGGCCGAGCGCGGCTTCCTGACGGACATGGGCTTCTCGACGGAACCAATCTCGATCGCGTCTTGAAGCTCGGGCCGGTAGATATCGTCGCCACTGGCGCACCCAATAGACGACAGCGGGGCGAGGACCGTGCTACAGACGAGATCGCTCTGCTTGCCAACATGCTCGTATTCTTCGCGCTGCTCAAGGATCGTCCGAATCCGCCGCCGGCCGTCGGGCTCGGCCTCGAGCTGGCAGATGGCTGACCTCGTCTCGAGGCTGTCCTGCGAGACGTACAGCGGCGTCACTTGCCGCGGCTGCGGAAGAGAGAAACAGAGTCAGCGTCAGAGCTGCTGAAGCGGCACGCACGCCGCACGCCAGTGTCTGGCCGACACGAAGCAAAGCGCCAAAGGGACGGACCAGATCGAGGAGGTGGCTGATGGCAACGAGGGCGAGGGGAATGAGCGCCTTGTGGATAGACGAGAGGGTGACCTGCAACAGCGAGCCAAGCACGATATCAGACCAGGCGATCGGCCGGGGGGAAGACACAGAGAGACGGATGAAGCACGCACATGCGCGACGGACGGGCTTGCGCGCTCAACCGCGACATGCAAGTTGCCCATGTGGACGGCGCCGTCGAGCGAGCGCTGCCAGGTCCGGAACAGGGGCTCGAGGATCTCGCGCGTGAGGTCGGCCGCGGTGCAGCGCGCGGGAATCGACAGATCAAGCGATTCTTTCTTGACGGTCTGGCATGCCAGGGCGGCGTAGGAGAAAAGAGGTGGGAGGGTTCCAGAAGTCAGAATCTCTCCCCGGTTGGGCCGGGAGGGCTCGCGTGGACACAGCGGCGAGGACGCACGGCCATCAGGTTCTTGAGTCTGGACTTGAAGCTCATGGCCTTCTTGTACGGGCCTGTCACGACGATGCAGCGCTTCTCGACAGCGTTCTTGATCTTGTCGCGCAGCTTGACCTTGACGCCATGCGCTGCGGCGAGGCCGTTGATGCCTGGCGGTGAACGAGGGCTGAAGGTCAGCACACGAGGGGAGAGGGGGCACGGAGGGGAGCACGAGACCCAGTTGACCAGTCTCACTTTCATCAGAATCGGGCCTGCCCACCAGCAGGTCGAAAGCAGGGCCTTCGATGATGATGGCTGAGTCGAGTGAGGAGCAACACGGGCAGGCCACCGGTTAGCAGGTGCGTGGCGACAGCAGAACGGCAGCACGAATAAGGGGAACGCACGGAACTGGACCATCGAGTTGAGGCGGACTTCGTGCGCCCGTCGGCGTTCGTGCTTCATCGCGGAGATTATTAGCGCGCGCAACCGGGTGATCTCCTGCCACTGCCGATACCCGGTGACTAGCTTCGACCTGCGCTCGAGCTTCAGTTCGTGCGGCGGCAGCCACCCCTTTTCGCGCGCAATCTGCGTTACGAACTGGCGGGCAAACTTGTGCGATTGCTGCGGGTCGGCAAACTCGCGATGGTTGGCGAACGTCGCCCGCAGGTCGGTCCGGGTAAACAGGGAAAACGTCCTGATGGCGTCCTCGTACTGCTCGGCGTACGTTGCCTTGAGGTTGAACTGCGAAACGCGGTAGGAGTAGAAATTCGCGTGGCCCCTCTGGCGCATGTGCTTCGGCAAAGGGACGTGCTCCAGCTCGGCCTCGACCTGCGCCTGGGGCGCCTCAAAGCGTAAGTCGCGCTCCCTCTGGGCGGCATCAAGTTGTGGCTCTGCCTGGCCGGCGAGGCTTTCAAAGTCGGCGTGGCTTTGCACGGAGGCGAGGTCGGCCGGCAGTGGTGGAGGCGTTGTCGGCGAAGGGTGCTGGCTAGCGGGGCGAGGGGTCGTCTGTAGGTCGTGGTAGGAAGCGTGGTCGGGGATGGTGGACGAGAGTTCGGTCGAGAGGTCGACGGAGTGCTCAGACAAGAGGTGGTCGACGGGCAGTTCAACCGGCGCGTCCAACGGCAGGTCAACCCCGAACGGCTCTGGCGAGGCATGGAGGACGCCGTCGCCCGACAGCAGGAAGCCGGGCGGGATGCGGGAGAGCGCATCGTTTTCTAGTGGTGGCGGCTGTAGATTTACTGGCGGCTGAAGGTTTGGCGGTCCTTGCCATGCTGGGTCGCTTGAGGCGGCGCGAGTAAGGTCAAGTGGTGGGTGGAGGTCGACAGCGACAGGAGCGGCATCGGGCGTGGCAACCTCCAGCTGCTCAGAGAACAGCTGCGGGAAGCCGTCCTCTTCGGCAAGGCACCTAAGTTCGCTTGCGCCGACGTCGTCATTGGCCTTGGACAATGGTGGCAACTGCAACAAGCGGTCGACATCCGAGCCCACGTCGTCGGCCGACCTTGGCTCAGGGGAGAGCATCCAGCGCTCGCCCTCTTCGGGCTGCCGAGGGAGATCGTAGTCGAAGGGGAAAGTCTCGTCGATCAACTCCTGCTTTGATAGCTGGACGATCGTGTATGGCTCGGCCGGTAGCGGCAGCAAGGGCGTGCCCCGTGTCGCGAGGGACTGCCACAGGATCGAGTCCTCTGGATCGTCAGAGCGCAGAGCCGCAAAAGGAGCAGGGCGGGCGCCAACGTCAGCGCCATTCCTGGTGTGGCAAAGCGGGCAAAGCAGTCAAGGGAGCGCGCACCATAAAAGAGAGACGGCCCTGGGCGCGAGCGGAATTCAAGGGTCGGATAGCTGCTGTTGCCCAAGACCGGGGCTCGCAGTCCGAGTGACTGCGACCGCTGCAATCGAGAGCCGCGAGCGTCCTGCGAGAACTCGAGAATGGCAGCGGAAGTGGCGGACAACGACTCATGTTGCACCCGCTCGGGCGCCGACGAGACCATCGACAGCTCCGCGCGCGACTCTAATTTGCCGGGCGCCGTCACCGGCGAGGCGAACGAGGGCTGCAAGCGGGGGACGGTCGTGGTCCTGAGCCGCGAGTGCGCCCAATAGCGGACCATGCAAGGGACAGGTCTCCTCCAAGGGGCTGCTCGCGATCGAGTGGCACCCGCTCGCTTGAAGGAGAAGCTAAGACCGCAAGAGGGAAGCGGGCGAGGAGGGAAGCGTGGTCGAGCGAGGCAAGAGGGGGTCGAGGTGAGGGGAGAGGAGGAGGAAACGCCCTTGTCGGTGGTCGCGCGGGCGGTGGATCTTTTCGGCGCGTCGCGCTCGGGCCTGCTGTCAAGCAGCGCTCGAGGCTGGCTGCCCGACCTCTCCTCGGTCGCTTTCTCACATTACTGATCGCTTCGAGCGGCAAGCATAAGTGGCAGACCGGAGCTCTGTCACCGCAGCGAAGAGGCATGGGCCGATAGAGGCAGGTTGAGCAGCCTCCGCGATGCCTGTCCCTTTAAACTGGCGGCCAGCAGACTGCAGGCAGCAACCTCGCGTGCTCGCGCTTGAGCCCGACCCCTCGGCGCAAGCAAAGCATTCCTCGGGCCTCCTCACGCCAACAAACGATGAAGGGGAGAAGAAAGGCGTGAGCCTCTGTTTGATTAGACGGTCACATCGTTGCAGCAGAATCGTCTGCTGGACCGGTGAGGCCTCAAGGCTCGTGCGCCCAGCTCGTCAGCTCCTGTCCGCTCGCGCGCGACCTCTGCAACGGGCGGTGACGAGGTTCCCACGCGTGCCGAGCTCGATCGCATTTCCTTCCGCCGCGCTTGTGAGCGTCGTCCGGCTGCCCGCTCCGTCAAAGGCCCACCCCACAGCCCGCCTTGGTCTCCTTCCCTCTCGACCACCGCTCCCCTTCCCTGCCCACCCTTTCTCTCTCTCTGTGCCGCTCCAACCAAGCCATGGGCCTCGCCAAAGGCTTTTTACGCTTGCCGGCGCCGGGTACGCTGCTCAAGCCAGCGGCCCTGCCTCGCAAGTTGCCACCCACCCACCCTAGTCGCCACCTCCACCCGACCCGCTCCACGACCCCCCTGTCGGCCTTGCGCACCCTCGCTCGCCGCCTCTTTTCGACGACGCCATCCGCCGGCCGAGCACCGACCCCGCCTGCCCCGGCTGACCTCGCCACCCGCGTCCGCATCCACTCTCGTCCGACGTTTCACCCTGCCGCGCAGCAGGCCAGGCGATTCGGCCCTGGCGGCCTCGGTCGAGGACCGATGGGGCCAGGTGTCCGCACCGGTTTCGCCGCCGGTAGGAGCGTCGCCTCGGTAGGGCTCGGGTCGGCACGAGGATACGCCAGCTCGGCCCAGCCGCTCTTCAGCAACCTTGTTTCGAACGCGCCGCGTGAGTCTCCTGCGTTCCTCGTTGCGATTGCCTCGCAGCGCCTTCACACCAGCTGACCCGCTTGTGCTCCACATCTCACTCGCGACCTGCCGTTCCAGTCCTTCTTCGCGCCGGTGTGGACGAGCTTAAGGACCAAGTCACGGATCTCAAGAAGCAGCGTCGCGCTCGACCGTCGCACGTTGCCAAGGCCGACAAGGGCAAGAAGCGTTCGTCGGTCGCCAAGTCGCTGATCCAACCCTCGTCGATCCGAGGGCCCGCCGCCGGACCCTCTGCTCCCAAGGCCGCCGCTGCCGCGGCCGCCAACTCGACCTCGGCCGTCGCTGCCGAGGAGGCCGACTTCCACACCTTCTTCGGTCCGTCCCCCACGCACGCGATCCCCGCCGCTCGCTCGCCATGGGCCAAGACGACGCTCGAGGTCGCGCTCGTGCCCGACCTGCGCGACACGCTGCCCGCGACGTCCCTCTCGCACCTGGCCGCGCTTCACCGTTCGACGTACGACCTCCACCGGCGACGGCTCGATGGGCTGCTGCATGCGCTCGAGCAGAAGGGCGCGTGGCTCGACGATGACGTCTCGGTCGTCGCAGAGGACGATCGCGTGCGCGTCATCTTTGACGGCCGGGCCAAGGTCGAGGTCCGTGCGATCCTCGGCGATCGCAAGGGCGAGGACGACTGGTTTGTCCTGCGCGAGTCGCGCAAGAGCGCCGAGCCACCTGCGGCCGACCTGTTGGCCTCGCTCGTCTTCCCCCTCATGTCGGCCTCGGTCTCTTTCCCTTCGGCCGCCCTTGCCGTTCCGGCCGATCTCGTCTCGCCCGCGACTACTACGCCATCCTCCCTCGACTCAGGCCTGACCACGCCTTCGTCGAGAGTGGCCTTTTCGATCGCGCCGACGATGGACGACGACTTCCTGTCTTCATCGATGGACGACGATCTCTCGTCGGTCGGTTTCTCGTCTGCGTTCCTGTCGGACCTATCGGTCTCGTCCGCCGGTCGACAGGGTTTCTCGGTCGTCGATCTGAGCGCCGAGGTAGGCTTCGACGAGGATTGGAGCGACGCATAGGCGTGTCTGGATCTTTCCTGCCCTCCTTCTCGACTCATTCTCTCTTGTACCCTTGGATGTCGATGATCCTTCCTCGCCGTCTCCTTCGAAACTCTTCTCTCTTCGTGTAGCGGCGCCCCCCTTCCACTTTTCAGCACAACAAGAAGTCGGCTCAGAGCGTCAGCCGGCCGGCGAGCTGTCAGCTGGCTGATGAGGGGGTCATGATCCTGGGAAGTCAATGGAAGTGGCAGCTGCTGCGCGTCCCTCGCTCGGCTGGCTGGTCGTCGCATCCTCCACCTGCTCGCCCCTGAACGATCGACCCCACTTTGCTTCCTTCCTGCCCTCGCACCCCAACCGTTCACTCCCCCTCCACTTGACCCTCACCGAGAACCCTACCTTAGCCCGCTCCCTGTCAGCTACCCGCCGCACCACGCCATCCGCCTTAAACGATCGATTCCAACCTCCCTCTGAACCCTCACCCTTCCCCTTCTCGGCGCACCTCGAAGCTCCGATCCCCACCCTCCCTCAACCCACCACCGCCTGACCAACTCGTCGTACCTAGAGAGAGGTCCCATGCCACCCGCTGCTGCTGGTCAAGCTGTCAAGAGGCCCCTGAGCGGCTTGCAAAAGGTACGGCCCGGGGGCTGCCTCTTGCTTGCTCTCGCTCTGTGTCGGGCGCAGCTCGCGCAGGACTGCTTGCCCTTTTGCTCCTTGGTCGGACGTCGGCCATCGACCCAATGTGGGAAGTGGGGGCAGGGGTGACAATGTCGGCTCGCGCTGGCGGGAGGCTGATCGAAGTGGCGAGAGGGGAGAACTGTAGGCAGCGTGGTCGCTACGGTGCGGTGTCAAGGGTTGGAGCTCGGGACGATTCGAAGCACCTCCCCCTCCCTCCCCCATTCCTCATATCACGTGGCCCGCTGACCCCCCTCATCTCCCTCTAACCCCGCCGCCTGCTCGCCGACAGGAGGTCCTTCGACTCTACAAGCGTTCCCTCGCCCTGATCCGCTCCAAGCCACCCGCGAGCCAGCCCGCCTTCCGGCTGATGGTCCGCCACGCCTTCCGCCACCCGCCCCTCTCGGCCCGCGACGTCTCGGCGGTTGAGCATGCGCTTCGGGTCGGGCAGCGGCGGGTCGAGGTGCTTGAGGGATCGGGAGTGAAGCGGGTTGCGGTCAGTCGGGAGATGGAGCAGTGGTGGAAGAGCCAGAGGTGGATGGGCAATGGGGCGGCGGCGGCGGAGAGAGCGTCACCACCAGCCGAGGGAGGGGACGCACAGCGACCGGTGGCATGAGTGTCCCATCATGCGTCTTTTGTCTCGCTCGCTCGCGCTCTCTTTCCCTCTTTGGCCTTTTGTCCCGCTTGCGATGGCACGTGGCTTGGCCAGCATGGACTACTGGCCGCCTCCCTCGCTCAGTCCTTCTCAGCCTCGCTCCAACGACGTAGGAAGGCACCCTCACGCCCCTCCTCCCGACCCTCCCTCTTCAACACCTCATTCGCACGCCAACCGCCGCCCCTGCGCCCAGTCTGATTCTGGGTCGCCTGTCGCACGCCCTTCGCGCCCGAGTGGTGACCCTGCGCGTATTCTTGACAAGACGGTGAAGGAAGGGGATGTGGCAAGGCCAGCAAAGGGAAACACCCATGCAAAGAAGGGGGCCGAGTCCGCCTGCCTGGCGCGCGCAACCGCGGAGCTTACTCCTTCTTCTTGTTGCGGCCCTCGGCGGCGTGAGCAGATCGGGTGCGGCTCTTCTTGGCCTTGAGCTCAGCCTTGCTCTTTGCGTGCTTGCCGCCGCCGCCGAACGCGCCGAGCTTGACGCTGTCGCGCTTGCCGGCGACGGGCGGGCCGCCCTGACGGTCCATCGCCCCCCGGGCCTTCTTCTTGGCCAGCCGACGCGCGAACCGGTCCGCGTCGGTCGCCTTGGCCGCCTTGCGCTCGTCCTTGGACAGGTCCTTGAGCTGCTCGCCCAGCAGCGGGTTGCCCTTGGGCACCGGCGCTGGCTTGGACGAGGCGTGCAAGGCCGTCTTGCGCGCGTCGGTAGAGGCAGTCGCAGGTCCCGTCGTCGAGTCGGCGGTCGCTGTGGCTGGCGCCTTGGGCTTGCTCGGCAGCGTCTTGCACCGCTGCACGCGCAGCTTGCGCTTGTTGTACTTGAGCTTCTCTTCGGGTAGGGCAATCACCTCGTCGACGCAGTCGCGGTCCTTGGGAAGTGACGGGCAGAAGGAAGGGCAAGGGGGCGGTCAGTCTTTGAAGAGGTGAGAGAGGGAGGAGAAGGGGGGTGTGGCGACGGAGAGGGAATGGTCGAGAGCGAAGGGGAAGCGACGCACCCGCGTCGCGACGTAGGCAAAGCCCTTGCCGAGCCCGGTGCCCTTGTCGCGGATGATGCGGACGTTGACGACCCAGCGATCGCCGGCGTCGGCCTCGCCCTCGACCGCGGCCGGCACCGCGCCGCGCTCGGCGACGAGCAGCGCCTCAAAGAAGGCGCGCAGGCCCTCCTCCTTCTCCTCGAGCCCGAGGTTGCCGACAAAGATGGACCGCTTGGGGTCAGTCCCCGCGATCCACAGCTGCGATTTGGCCCGGGCCGTCTCAGCCGTCGCGGCCGAGGCGCGAACGAGGTCGACGCGGATCGTCCGGCCGTTGAAGACGGTGCCGTTGGCGCGGGCGGCGGCGAGCTTGGCCGCCTCGTAAGGGTCCATGAGCGGCGCGACTTTGGCTGACCGGTCCGGGTGGGCGTGGGCAAAGACGACGTAGGCGTTGGTAAAGTCGGCCGAGGCATGAAAGTCCTTGCGGATGAAGGCGACGCGCTTCTTCTCCTCGGGCGTCATGAATGTCTTGCGGGCGTTGAGGGCGGCCTCGCCCCCGTCGTTGCCCTTGACGGCCGCCTGCTCCTGCTCCTCGCGCCAGGCCTTGGCCCGCTCGCGCTGCCGGTTGGCCGTCCGCTGCGCCTCCTTTTCCTCGTTCTCGGCCGGCAGCTCCTCGGTCGGGTTGGCGAACGCAGCCGAGCGGAAGCGGGTCGACTCGATCTTGGCGAGCGACGGCAGCGCCGTCAGCAGGTGCGCGTGCAGCTGGTGCAGCAGTTTCTGAGTGCGGTCAGGAGAGAGATGATGGTCAGCGACCCATCGAGGGACGAAAAACCCCTGGGGCGGGGGCCTCTCACCTTGTCCTTGGCGACGTCGACGCTGAGGTTGCCGATGAAGACGGTCCGGCTGTCGCGCTGCTCCTGCGTCTCGCCCTCCGGCGCCCAGACAGGCAGCTGCTGGCTCTTCTTGAGCTGCGTCTTGGACAGCTTGCCCGAGCTGCCGCCCACCTTGGCGACCACCGACTCATGGACGAGGCCCTCGGGCCCGTCGACGTCCGTGGCTTCGAGCGCGAGCGTCGGCTGGAGCTTCGTCGCGGGGGCGCCAGCGCCCACCTTCACCTCGTCGTCGTCCGAGCCAAGCGCGGCGAGCTTGCGCTCGTATGCCTCCTCAAGATCCTCGTCCGCCTCGTCCGAATCGTCCTCGAGCTCCGACAGCTCCTCGTCATTGGCGACCGCCGCCATGGACGGCGCAGCCGCCTTGGCCGCCTTCGTCGTCGCCTTGTGCTCGTCGCGCTTGCGCTTGGCCGTCTTGGAC
Source organism: Cystofilobasidium bisporidii (assembly GCA_014825535.1). Taxonomy (NCBI): domain Eukaryota; kingdom Fungi; phylum Basidiomycota; class Tremellomycetes; order Cystofilobasidiales; family Cystofilobasidiaceae; genus Cystofilobasidium; species Cystofilobasidium bisporidii. The sequence goes on from MVAK01000021.1 coordinate 100,583, forward strand.
GTCGGCTCTTGCTGCGAGGGAAGGAACGTCTGGGGCACGCGAATGGCTATGGGTGCCGGTTCGGGCTTGGGCAAGGCGAACGAGGCCTGCGAGTCGGAGCGACGCAAGGGAGGGTCAGGCTCGTCAGAGGGCAACAGGCGGATGTGGGGGGGGGGGGGGGATCGAGACTGACGGAAGTCTTGAACAAGCTGTCGAGCTCGGCATCCTCAACGGCGACAGGCTCCTCCTTCTCCTTGACAGGCTCGTCACCGCCGGTCTTCTTGCCAGACTTCTTGCCCTTCTTGTCCTTCTTGGCCTTCTTGCTGGCCGAGGGCCCGTCGTCGGTCGACGGTGCGACGGCGGCGAGGGCAGAGGTTGACGAGCCGGCCTCGGGGGCGACCTCGTCAAGCGCGGCGGAAGCCGCCTTGTTTGCCTTCTTCTTGCTGGCGTCCTTGGCCATGACTGGGGTCAAGAAGGGAAAGGAGCAGAGGGTGGTGTGTGGTGAGAGGGATCGAGAATGGGGTTGCTGCTGTGCCTGTCGTGAACAGGCTGAGCTATCTGCGCGGGCTCGTCGAAATCCCTCGGGGTGCGCGCCGACTCGCTCGCCATGGCAACCGTCGCGTGACCCCTCCTCGGCCGCCTGCTCTCGCGCGTCGACGAGCTCAACCCTCGCCTGGCCCAGACGACCCTCCTCATACCTCTCCTGCTCGACAACGATGGCCATCAATAGCGTGTGCGTTCATTCGGCTGCTGCTTTCCTTTGACCCCATGTCTTCGAGCTGACGGGCTATCGTTGCCCCTTCTGCGTGCTCGCGGGCGCACCAGAACGATGCACGATGCCGACGCCGACGCGTCCAACCCCGAGGTCATGAAGACGTTCTACAACCGGCTGTTCCCGTGGAAGCAGCTCTTCACCTGGCTCAATCACGAGCAGGGTGCGCATCCACCTTCACCCTCTTGTCGCATTGCTGCCTCTCGAGGGACCCCCGAGCTCGGCTGACGCGCGACGTTGGCTGCCCGACGCTCAGTCCCGTCGCGGCTCTTCACCCACCGCGAGTTCGCCTTTACGCTCGCCGGCGACATCTACCTGCGCTACAACTCATTCGCCAACAGCGACGAGATGAAGAAGGAGGTTCTGAGGCTCAACCCGTCCCGTTTTGAAATCGGTGCCATCTACTCTGCCCGTGTGCGTCGTGTCCCTGGCCGCTGGCCGGCTGGTCGTCCCATCCTCCTTGCGCGGGCTGACGACCTTCACCGATTGCCCCTGTTGCACGCCCGTCCGCCAGCCCAAGGACAAGAAGACGCTGCGCCCAAGCGCGCTTCAGCCCGTCAAGCGCGAGCTCGTCTTCGACATCGACATGACCGACTACGACGAGATCCGCACGTGCTGCTCCGACAAGGCCATGTGCCGCCGCTGCTGGGGCTTCATCGCGTGCGCGACCGAGGTGCTCGACCTTGGCCTCCGCGGTGCGTCTCCACTTCTGTCCTGGCAGAGTGCATTCTGAGGTCTTCCCATTTGTCCTTCTCTGACCTCCACTCACCTCTTGGATCCAGCTCAATTCGGCTTCGAGCACCTGCTCTGGGTCTACTCCGGACGGCGAGGTATCCATTGCTGGATCTCGGACGCGGCCGCGCTCGACCTGACGGACGATCAGCGCAAGGCCATCATCACGTACCTCGAGGTCGTCAAGGGCGGCAAGGAGATGACCAAGAAGGTTAACGTACGCTGGGGCAAACAGATGAACCTCCACCCCTCGATAGAGTGCGTGGCCGGGCTCGCTGGCCTGTCTCGCATCCGTCCGCCAATCCGCACGCCGACTGACCAGCCCGACCGACTGACCGATCGCCCGCAGAGACGCGTACAAGACGCTCGGCAACACGTTCCCCAATCTGATCCTTGACGACCAAGAATGCTTCAAGAGCAAGGAGCAGTGGGAGACCCTGCTTGCGCTGTTCCCAGACCACGGTCCGTCGGCAGCACGTTGCCTTGCCCGATCCGTCACTATCGATCTGGTACTGATCTTCCATCACCCCCCTTGCCACTCATGAAGCCATCACCAACGAGCTGCGCGAGCTCTGGTCGGCCGGCAAGGACTATACCTCGCGCCAGCGGTGGATCCAGCTGACCAAGCGGGCGGCCGACAAGTCGCTGCCGGCTCCGCGCAAGGCTGCGTGCGAGGTGGCGCTCAAGGAGATCATCCTCCAGTACACCTACCCCCGGCTCGACGCCGACGTCAGCAAGCACCGCAACCATCTGCTCAAAAGCCCGTTCGTCGTCCACCCCGGCACGAGTGCGTCCTCCCTTCGACCTTCTGTCCTTACTCCACATCCCCCCCTTTCTCCGCGGCGATGCAACCTGCCCGGGCATTGACGGCGACAACAACCCCCCCTCCCCCTCCCCCCGCGCCCCTTGCATTCTCTTCCCGTTCAAAAGATCGCGTCTGCGTCCCCGTCGATCCCAAGCGCGTGTACGACTTTGACCCGGACGAGGTCCCAACCGTTGGCCAGCTCATCCGCGAGCTCAACGAGGCGGCCGCCGCCCAATCCTCGGCGGCGGCGGGCGACGGCGGCGGCTCTCAGGAGGACGTGAAGAAGGAGCTCGTCGGTGCGTTATTCCTTGCATCATTTCCGGATCCTCTGCTCCCAACCTCCCCCCCCCCCCGCCGCGCCCCTTTTCCCCATGGTCCAACAGTCGGGCTGACGACGGAGGCTGGCGCAACCCTTCTTCCCTCGCCCTTGGATGGAGGTCGGACAGACTGGCGGCAGACGAGCCTCAAGCCGTACGTCGACATGCTCGACAAGCACACGGTCGGGCTCATGCGTCAGACGCGCGAGCGCAAGCGCGGTCCGTCCCCCCTTCCCCTCCTCTGCCTGCTGGCGTGGCGTTTTCTGCTTGTTGTCTGCCACTCGAGCGGGCCCTTGACTCGCCGAGCCTCGGGGCGCACGACGCTTGACTGACCCTCGCCCTTGACCCCCCCCCCGCCCTCCCCCCTCACCCCTCCCCGTCTCGCTCGCCCGCAGACGCAGCCGCCGCCTTGATGGAATTCTGAACTCCTCATCCCCTCCCCTCCTGCTCCGTCACCCCGCCGGCCGGCTCGGACTCCTCTCTCTGTGACTCTCCTTGACGATCTTTCATGACCCTTCCCCCCCCCCCTCTTTTGCTTTTCATCGCCAGGCGGCCCAGCTCGCGCGCTTGCACAACCGAGACACGGCAAGAGAATCAGAAAAGAGTCCGTCGAGGACTGTACAGCAGCAGTTTGGTGAGACTAAAAAAGAACCGCGACGTGAGCGCCGCGCTCGCGGATGACGCGGGTGGGGTCGTTTGACAGACCAGGTGAACGACCGCTAGCCCCCGGCTAGGTCTTGCTCTCCTCCTTGGGACGCTCGAGGGCCGGCTCGAGAGGCGCGCAGAGGAGAGAGAGAGGGAGGGAGGGAGCGGGAGGACGTTTCGGTCGGTCGGTCGGTCGTGTGGACCAGAAGAGGTGGGGGGGGGAAGCCAGTTCCCCGGCGGAGAAAGGGCAAGATGGGGGGAGGGGTCGTTGCGGGCAGATAAAGGAGGAAGCAAAGGAGGGAAAGAAATGGGGCTGAAGAAACGGGGGCAGGTAGGAGCATGAAGCGCGTGATGTGTGGCGATGGTCGAGAGAGTCAAGAGGGATGATGCAGACGGGGGCAGGTGTAGTTTGGGAGGGAGTATAAGGGGGGGGGGGGAGGGTAGAGGAGGGGTTGGTCACGCCGTCTGAGGGCGGTCCCCTCGATGCTTGACCAGGGCGGGCAGGACGGAGGCTGACTAGCCGCAGACCTTGAGGTTCCAGTACGTGCCGATCGAGGACCCGAGCCGGCCTTGGCTCCAGCCGTTGAGGAACTGGTGCAGGTAGTCGAGGTTGTTCTGGCACCGGCAGCAGTTGCCCCACCGGGCGGCGGTCGCCGAGGCCTGCGTCAGACCCTTGTACCTGATGGAGAAAGAGGAGGAGGAGGAGGAGGGGACGTGGTTGGTCGATCGTCAAGGATGGTCAGCGACGAACGCGAGGCGAGGCCGGAGCACACACACACACACACACACACGCGCGCGCGCAAAGGGACGAAGGAGAACGAAAGAATAGCGGGGGGGGGGGGGGGAGAGAAGGGGGGGGGGACGCACCAGCCGTTGTACATGCCGAGCGAGGTCAGCAGGTCCCCGCCGTTGCCCTCGATCGTGTCGCGGAAGTAGCGCATCGCGGTCCGCATGTTGAAGTCGACGTCCCTGCAGTTGCCCCCGGGGGCCCCACCGCACTTGTCCTGCGAGATCTGAAACAGCCCTTGCTCGCCTCCGCCGCCGACGGCCCACTTGTTGCACGTGCTCTCCTGCATCGCGAACGAGGCGATCACTGTTGGCGGACGGACGCGAGGGAGGGGAGAAGAGTTGAAAAAAGGGAAGGAGGAGAGGTCAGCCCTGCGTGCCGCGTCTGCGAAGAGGGAACCCGAGCCAGGCAAAGGGGGGAGGGGAGGCGGGAAAAAAGGACAAAGGGCCGCACTGATGGGCGGGATGTTCATCTCGGCGCCGATCGCGTACATCTTGTCGATGTAGGGCGCGCACGGGCCAAAGGGGGAGGAGCCCGAGGCGAGGACGGTCGCGAGATCGGCGTAGACGATCTCGTCGAGGGTGACGACTTGGTTGGGGGAGAGCCGCGCCGGGGAAGGGGGGGAAGGGTTCAGCGATTTGAGTTCGCCCACCCGGCTGCAACGCGCAGGGAAGCAAGAAGGAAACCAAAGAAGACGAGGGAGCAACGCACAGGGCGGCGTCCATCCTCCGGCGTCGAGCCCGCAGTTGAGCCAGCTCTGGGCGCCGTTGGGCCCCGCCTCGTTGCTCGAGTGGGCGACCGCGCCGGACCAGCCGCACGTCGCGTCAGTGATGGCGAGGAGGGAGCCAACGGCGCCTGCGATGACGCCGTCTGCGTCCGGGGTGGCGGAGGCGACGGGAGTGGCGGAGGTCGAGGTGGTCGGGCTGAGGATGAGCGAGGGGGGGGGGGGAGGGAAACCGGGAGGGAACAGACGGGGCATGGGGGGTTGAGAGGAGGGAGGGGGAGGGTGAAGGGAAGGGACAACACGAAGCGGGGGAGGAGTTCTTGTCAGCGCACGTCCCCCGACTGCCAAGGTTCGTCGTCCGAGCGGGACACGGTAAAAAAAAGAAAAAAAGAAAAAGGCAAAGAGGGCTTGGGAGGAGGGGGGACGAGTAAGGGGGGGAGATGGGCAAAGCGGAAACGGGAGGGCGAAAAGAACTCACGCGACCCACTTTGACTTGGACGTCGTCGTCGTCGTCGGCGCGACCCACTCGTCGGTCGACGTGGTCGGCTGGACGGCGAGCTCGACGACGACCGACGACGTGGTCGGGGTCGGCTCGGGCGACCAGGTGTCGCTGCTCGACGACGACGTGGCGGCGGCGGGGTCGGACCACGCGGCCGTCGACGACGACGTCGTCGCCTCGGGGGTCCAAGACGACGACGACGTGGTGACGGCAGCAGCGGCCACCTCGGACGAGGAAGGTCGAACCTTGCACCGCTTGTCAGCCTGACGCCTGCCGAGGGCTGGGTGGTCGAACCCGCCAGCAGCGGCGAGGGCGAGCGAGCGCTCGACGGCCTCGGCGGCCGAAGGATGGCCGCGTCGGACCTTGTGGAGCGAGGGCGAGCGGCGACGTGCACCGTTGTGTCCGTGACCGGCAGCGGACGCGAGGGTGCTGGTGAGGAGGAGGGTCGAGAGGAGGCTTGAGGCCGCCGAGGTGAGGAGCATGGTTCGAGGGTGATGGATGGGTGAAAGGGAAGGGAGTGTCTTTGGTTGTCTTGTTGATGGGGAAGGTCCGGGGAGCAAGGAGGGTGAATGCGTGTAGCGGTGGACGAGCCGACGAGAGCCAGAGCAAGCGAGCAGAGAGAGAGAGCAGGGTGAAGGGGTGAAGGGGTCAAGGGGGAAGGTGGCGGGTGCAAGAGGGCCCGCCCGTCCATGCACAAAAGAGGCGCGCGCCCGCCCGACGCGCCGAGTCCTCCCAAGCCCTCGATCGCAAAGGGGCTCAAACAGAGCTCGGGACCACACCTTGGCTCGCCTCATGACCCTTCTGCATCCGTCAACCAACATGTCCCACCGCTTTCGTCCCTCGACCTGCGCGCCGGCGACCGCGATCCCTGCCTGGCTCCAGGCGAGCACCCGCGTCGAGTACTCTCGCCTGTCAACCCAGCTGCACTGCTGCCAAGGCTCGCGGCTGCCCCCTTACCCCCCCCCCCCCTCTTCAGCCCGCGACCGCAAAAGCGTTGCAGACCACCGTCCAGCGAGCTGCGGCGCTCGCTTCCTTTCTCGTCGTCATCGTCGTCGTCGTCGTCTTCTCCCCGTCGTTCCGAGCTCAAACCCCCGATCCAATCCCCAAGGCGGAAAAGGCTCAAGGAACCCCCATCCATGCATGACCCCCCCCCCCCCCCCCCCCCCCCCCCCCCCCCCCCCCCCCCGCCCCCCACCCCCCCCCCCCCCCCCCCCCCCCCCCCCCCCCCCCGGGAGCGCGCGCGTCGGTCGCTCACCGTCGTCAGAACCCCCGCAGACCAAGGACGTGTCGGACGTCGCCTGTGAACCTGAGCGAGTCGAGCACGGGCAGGAGGTCGAGCAGCGCCTGGTCCGACGGGTCCGAGAACCAGCCGTCGATCGGGATCCCGTTGGCTTGGGGGGTGGCGTTCGTCAGTTCGTTTGCGGTTTCGCGCGGTTGCGGGAATGATTTGGGATGGGGGAAGCGGGGAGGAGGGATAGGAGGTGGAGGGGCTGTCAGCGTGAAAGACGAGGAGGAAGGTGGAGAGGGAAAAGGAGGGGGGGGGGGCTCGAGACGTCAGACTGACCTTGGTGCAGCTGGTACGACACGGGCGAGTTGTCGACGAGCGCGACCGACTCGAGGTCCTCGTCGACGCAGGCCAGGTCCTTGATGTACGCCCCGTTGGCGTGCTGGACGCACGACTGCCAAACATACCATGCGCGGAGGAAGGGATAGAAGGGGAGGGGGTCAGCTTGGAGAGTGAGATGGAGAGGACGGAGGGCGTGGACCCCGGGTGCCCGCTCCAAGCAAGAAGGGTTGCGTAGAGGGAAAAAGGAAGGGAGAGATCAAGGGGGAGGAAAAGGGCGGAAGAAGGGAACGACGGAGGAGGAAAAGGGGCCCAACGCACGTCGCGAAACAGCCGCTTGGCAAACATGCCCCGACCGCCGTCGAGCCAGTCGATCACCGGGTCGGCGTACTCCTGCATCGAGGCGGTGAAGATGACGAGCGTGTACCAGCTCGAGACCTTTGGTCCGCCGGGATCGTCAGTGAAGGTGGGGAGGAGGGAACGTCAGGGCTGAGCAAGACAGGCGGGTGGGCGGGCGAGCGAGCGAGGCCCAGGAGAGGAACAGGGGAAAAGGGCCAGCGGGGGGGGGGGGTGTAGGAGAGAGGGAGAGAAACACGCCGGACCGACCGCGCGAGACGCACCTTTTTGAGAAAGTAGTCGACGAACGGGCGCTTGTAGACGTGGTAGACGGTGGACCTGCCGCCGAGGAAGACCTCGACCATGTGGCCCTCGCCCCTGCTCCTCGCGCCGGCGGACGAGCCCCGGCTGCCGCCCCACCTGCCGAGCCCCTTGCCGGCGCCGGCGCCGGCAGCCTGGGCCGCGGGCGAGGGGGCGAACGCCATCGGGCGCGAGGTCGAGTGGATCAGGGTCTCGTCGAGGTCGAGGATCAGCGTCTTGGGCTTGTGGAACGGCGTCGGCTTGCGTGGGCCTTGAGGAGGCGGGGGAGGGAGGAGCGGGGTCGGCGGGCGGGACGAAGGGGTGGCGGCGAACGAGGTGGTCGAAGGGGAGGGCGAGAGGAGGGCAGAGGGTGGAGCAGAAGAGGAGGCAGAGGAGGAGGAGGAGGAGGAGGAAGGCGGGGAGAGCAGGGTGGTTGACTGCCCGAGCGGGTTGTGTAGCAGCCGTGTCTTGCGCGGGGGTGGGGAAGCCCTGGCGTCGTCATCTGCAGCTGCGGCAGCGGCGGCCGGCGATGGTGGTGGGAGGAGCGCAAACGTCGGGTTGGGTGGCTGGACGGCTGCTTGGAAGCCGCCTGCTGCGTCGGTCGTCGTCGACGACGTCCGCCGCCCGCTCGCGAGTCCGCTGGCTGAAGGCGACCGCGCCTCGGCCGGGTCGACGGCTTGCGTCCTCGGGTCGAGGAGCAGCTCGCCCTCGGATGCCGTCTCGGACGCGTTGGCCTCCTTGACAGCTTGCGAGGGCGTCAATCTGGGTCGGACGGCCTTGCGTCGACCCCTCGCGCCGCCCGTCTCCCCACTCCCGCCAGCGCGGCCAGAGAAGGCGAGCATCGCCCGCTTGCCGCCGGACCCCCAGAGGGCGAGGGCGACGATGGCGAGCCAGAAGTCGACCAGCAGGCGCGAGACGAGCCACCTGCTGCCGCTGCTGTTCTTGCTCTTGCCGGTGCCGGTGGAGGAAAAGCTCTTGCGGCGCTTGATGGAAGCCGAGGAGGAGGAGGAGGAGGAGGAGGAGGAGGAGGAGGAGCAGGGAGGAGCAGGAGAAAGGGGGTGGGAGGGCACGCGTCGGCGGGCTGAGCCGGCCGAGTTGCCGTCGAGCGCGGCCGCAATCGACGTCGAGGATGAGGCGACCGGTTGGCTGCTCTCGGCGCTCGAGCCCGCGTCGACGAGGTCTGCGACGAGCACTCGGGATGGAGACGAGGGCCGCGCGGGCTGGGGTGGAGGACGGACAACGGCGGGTGGGCTGAACGACCGGGCGAGCAGGCGGTCGAGGTGTGTGATCGAGTTCATCGTGGGGCGATGAGCCGAGAGGTGAGGCGCCTCTGGCCGTGGAACGGAGATGGGTCGGTCTAGTCGGAGGAGAGATGAGCAAGCAAGGGAACAAGCTGCGCGTGGGGGGGGCGAAGGAAGGTTGAGGACAGAGGGGCAGGTGGGGTTTGGGGCAAAGGGGGCGAAGGAGGGTGCGCGCGCAGAAGGTCAGCTCGGCGGCGGTGGCGAGGGACCACCCAGAGGGCGCTTGAAGGAGGCCGTACTCACGGAGACAAGCGAGAGGTAGAGAGGGCGACTAGAGAGGGAGGGCGCCGAAGCGCAAGCAGGGCGAGCGATGGGGTTGGAGGAGGACAAGGGCCGGGCGGTTGAAGCGACGGACGACGACGGCCAAGTCGGAGATGCCCCAGCGCTGGGGTCGTCATCTGCGGATGCATCTGGGCAGGTCTGAGCCTGTCGAGGTGCATCAGCCGCACAGCAGCCGGCGCGTCTCCGACGACCCACACGCGCCTTCCGTCTCCCATCACGACTGGACCCTCCTCCAAGCAACAACTACACCTCTCATCGCCATGTCCTCCGACACCATTGCGTCCGTCCTCTTTTTTCCTCGTCTGACACCCCTCCCGTCCTTCCTGACCTCGGCTCAACCTACCCGCGACCAGCAACCTCGCCAACCAGGCCGCCAACGCCGCCGCCCCGACCGTCGACGCCGCCCTCGCGACCGCCACCCAGGCCGCCGAGTCTGCCGCCGCCGTCGTCGGCGAGGCGGTCGACAAGGGCAAGGGCAAGGCTGCCGAGGTGCGTTCCCTTCCTTCCGTTACTGCTTGGGGGCTGAGAGGAGCCGGGCCGGGGCTGCGCCAGCAACCCCGCCGGGGTTCGGACGCTCCCGCACCAACGCGTCCTTCCCTTCGACGGCCTTGAGCCCAGGAAGGAGCCCCCTCTCCGCAGCCCATCCTCAGCTCAAGGCCGTCCGCTGTCTTTCCAATCCTGGCTGACTCTCCCTCGCTTCCTGGTGGTTCTCTTCCCTCGCCCACTTCTTGCCCCTTCTTTCATCCCCCACCCCCCACCCCCGCGCGGACGATCCGCCACCGACAGGTCCTGGACGCCGCAGCCACCTTTGTCGAGGCGGACGAAGACGAGGACGACGAGGACGACGAGGAGGATGAGGACGAGGAGATGGACGACGACGAGATGGACGAGGACGACCTCGAGGAGGACGTGCGTTGACTTGTCTTGCCTGTCTCTTTCTCTTTCTCTCCTCTCTCTTTCTCTCCTCTCTCTCTCTCTCTCTCTCTTTCTGTCTCTTGCCCAATCATCCCAGGTGTCCGTCCCTCCCTTCCTTTCTCCTTCCCCGCCCTGACCCCCCCTCCTCTCCCTGCTGCTCTTTTCCTTCTCCCCCGTCTCGCCCCCGCAACACCAGGACCTGTCCGAGATCGACCCCTCGCAGATCCTCCCCCGCGCCTCGCGCTCGACGCGGTCGACCGTCGACTATGCCTCGGCCGAGGCGGCTGCCAAGGCTGGGCTGGCTGAGGATGCCGTCGCCGAGGAGGAGGAGGAGGAGGAGGGCGAGGGCGACGTGACGTTTGACGAGGGCAAGTAGGGGCATGCGTTCAAAAGACACGAAGGGGAGGGGTGGCGGGGTGGGAGGTTGGAGGTTGGAGGCTGATGCCACTCTTTCGCTGGTCGCCCCTGCCCCTTGCCCCCTCCCCCTCTCCCGGCCTTTCGGACTCGCACATTGTCTTCCAGGGTTGTTGTGCGTCACGAGGAGGTGGTTCGCAAATGAGTGCTGTGCTCTAGCAGCCGTCGCGCGGTCGGTCGTCGACACGAGCGGTTTCAGACGAGGTATGTGGGCGGAGGGAAGGGGGGGGGGGGGGGGGGGGGCGGTTGAGCGACATCGGATGCTCGAGCAGGAAGTATAAGCTACACATGCGCACAGACGATGGCACAGAAGGAAAGGAAGAGGCAGAGTCCCCTCCCTCAATCACTTGCTCGCCGCTGCCGCCGCCGCCGCCGGTGCGCCAGCCTGGTGCGCCGCCCGGGCGGCGTTGACGGCCTGCAGCCGCTGAGCGTGCTGACTCAGGGCCGGATGGCGGCGGACCGACTGCGACTGGAACTGGTTGAGCTCGTCCGAGCCCATCCCTGGGATCCGGATGTTGTGGTTGCGCTCTGGAGTCGAGAAGGGGGTGTCGCACGAGATGGGGTAGGAGGGGGGGGGGGGGGGGGGGTCAGCCTCCGGGCTGGAACTCGATCGAGAGGGAGAGGATAGAGGACTGATCGCACCAAAGTGCAGTTGGAGGTCGCGGACCTCGAGCGTGTTGCTGCCGCGGTGCTTTGCCAGGCGGGACGCAAACTGGGTCGACGAGTCGATCAGTTCGTCGATGACCTCGAGCAACAGCTGATGCGAAGGGACGCAAGGGGGAGAAAGCGGGGGGGGGGGAGGTCGCAAAGAGTCAGAGCCTGCTTGAGCGTGCGCAAGGAAGAGGACCACGAGAACCAGGGGCCCTCAACTCACATCCTCGACGCCGTCCTCGAGCTTCTCGCCCTTCTCAACCTCGTCGAGCACCTCGCGGATCTTGCGCTTGCGGCCCTCGATGGTGCCAAGGTCGCTCTTGGCTTGCACGCCCGCTCGGCTGGCCTCGTCCCAGCCCTGGCCCGACCGCTGCAAGAGGCTCGGCGTGCCCATCGTCGGCCCTGCCGGCAGGCCCGTGCTGAGCGTCGGCCGCGGGCCGGCCTGGTTGGGATGCGGTGACGGCCCCGTCTGCGAGGCCGGAACCGTCAGCGGCGAGTTGGTTCGGTTCATGGGCTGTTGACCGCCCGCGCCACCGGGGCGAGGAGCGTTGGCGTTGGTGCCGTCCGCAGAAGGGTTGGCGCCCGACCCCTGTTGCTGTTGCTGCTGGCCGTTGGGGCCACCGACGGCCGGACTGCCGACCCTCGACGCCTGCGCACTCTGGAACTGCTGCTGGTTCTGGCCCCCCGACGGCGGTCGGGCCTGGCTCGGCATGTTGGGCCGGGGCTGCTGCTGCATGTTGGCCGCGGATGGCCCCGCCCCGCCCTGCGCGGGCATGTTGGGCGCGTTGGGGTTGCGCACGCGGTTAGGTGGTAGCTGCAGATTTGGCAGCGCTGCGTTGGCGCCAAAGTTGCCTTGCGGGCGTACGTTGGCCTGCTGACCGGTAGCCGTGGCCTGGGGGTTGGGAGGGCCGCCGCCGTTGTTGGCGTTAGCGCCGCCAGCGGCGGCCGTCGCCTGGGTTCGCCGGGTGATTTGCCAGCGCTCATACAGCGCTCCGAGTTGCGGGTTCTGAGAGGGAAAGGTTCGGCGCCATGCTCCAGCGTGTCAGAGCCAGAGCGCCGCATGGATGCTGAGCAGCGGGCTGATCGGCCACTCACCTGCGAGATCGCCGCCGACCGCGCCGCCTCCGACATGGACGCCAGGCCCTGCAGCGCCGCGATCATCTTTGCGTTGCTCTGGGCCATGACGGCGGCGTTGGGAGCCGGAGGGCGCTGAGCAGGCGCACCGGTCGCCTGCGGGGCCACGGGCTGCGGCGTTTGCTGGGGTTGGGGCGGTGCTGGTGCGGGCGGCCGAGCCTGGTTGGGCGTGTAGGACGCCATGAGCCGTTGCAGCTGCAGGCAGACGGAGAGAAGAGCGAGCCCGCGCAGGCGTCAGTCTTGCAATCCTGTACGACTGCTCGAGCGAAATCCCCAGCCATGCAGAGGCTAGGACAGACCTGTTCGACCTGATTCTTAGGTAGCTGCCCGTTCTTGGCCAGCTCGATCATCTGGGCCAGCTGCACCGGGGTGAGCGGCGGCGCGGACGGCGGACGACCAGGGCCAGCTGCGTTCGACGGCCCTGTATTGGCCACCCCGACGGGCATGTTGAGGTTGAATGGCACCTGCTGCTGGTTGGGGACGTTGCCCTGCTGCTGCTGCTGAGGCGATGCCGTGTTCTGAAGGGCAGCGCGAGGGTCAGGATGGGCGAGTCGAGACTAATGGGAGGGAGGGGCGGCAATCGACGACCCACCATGCGCTGCTGCAACATCCTCAGCTGCTGCTGCTGCGCCGTGAGCTGCTGGTTCGGCTGCTGAGGAGGGTTCGACATGCTGCTGTCGAATGCTTTGGTCGAGAAGCGCTGCTGGGGGAGCGGGGAGAGGAAGGAGTCGCGAGGCGGGTCAAGGGAGGGCCGGTTGGAGGGGGTCTGAAGGCAGCCAAAGACGGGCATCCACGTCAGTCTCGAAGCCAAGACGTGCAGGAAAGGAGGTAGTGCGACCGCGCGCACCTGCGCTGTTCCTGTCGAGCTCCTGGCCTAGCCTCGTGCGAGCTTGAGGGAGGAGTATGAAGGTCGGGCTTGTGGTCGTAGTCGTCGAGCTCAAGTCGGCTGCAACCGGTCGGCCGCGGGCTCGTGCGGCGCGTGCCTCTCTCCCGCTGCGCGACTCGTACAGCTCTTGTCGACCGCACGGGACGAGACACGACACGCAAGCGCAGAGAGAGAGAGAGAGGGCAGTGCACAAGTCTCGCAAGCTGTGTGTAAGAGCACTCTTGGCTTTCGTCATCCCCAAAGTACAAGTCGGCATGACATGCAAGGAGCCCCGGACGAACGAACAGACCAAAAGCCCGGCTGCGCGCGCTCAACCGCTCCCGTCCTCTCCCCCCGCCCTCGGTGGCCCGTTGTAGTAGCTATAGAGCGAGGTGATGCGGGCGCCTCTGGAGGACGCGTGAGCACGAAAGTGCAGAGCGTCAGCAGGCCACGAGCACGCGAGGGACGTCAGCAAGAAGAGCACCCACGAGACCGCGTTGACCCAGCCAGGGTACCTGGCGACGATGTCAACCGCAAGGACGTCGCCCGGGCGTGCCAGACGCAGGCTTGAATCGTCCGGCAAGAAGTTGCGCAGGTGAATCTTGTGGTACTGGCCCCTGTTGCGATCACCAGCGGCAGATTGGGAAGGACAGGGAAGGCGTCAGTGCCGTGCACACACGGCCAACGGTGGAAGGCCAGCTGACGCACGCGTGTACATTGTACTGGATCGTCTTGCGCGAGCCTGATACCTCCACTAGGTGGTCCGACGACGCCTCGCCTTCGTCCATCGGGCTCGCCGACGAGTAGTTGAACGGGTTGCTCCGCGTGCGCCCGCTCGGCGACGACCGGGCCGTGTCTCCGGCCGGCGGGCGTGGTATCCGGCGCAAGAGGTACATCTCGTAGTAGCTTGATGAACCGTCGTACGTTCCTGCAAGTTATACACGTCGACCGAAGCGAGGAGGAGGAGCGAGGGATGCGTCAGCGTGCGGGGGCCTATCACCAACGACGGGCGCGCAGCACCCTTGCGAAAAGGCAGAGCGCAGAGATGGACGTCTGGGACGGACCGTAAAGCTCGGGGTAGCTGCTCCACCCCTGGTCGCGTCCCTTGAGCGCAATGCGGACCTCCTCGAGCCGGCCAGTCCTCGGCATGGGCTCAGACTGGAGGTAGCGCAGGCTGCCGTTGGCGACCGTCTTGCGGGCGACGCTGGCGACGCTTGCGGCCGTGTGATACTTGGCGAGCTGCATGATCTGGAGGACGAGTTCGGGCGGCAAGGACCGCAGGAGCAGCTGCAATGGGAAATGATGATATCGCATCAGTCGACGACTCCTGAGCGCCCCTCGGAGCTGAGGGATAGTGGGAAAGGTAGCCCGAAAGGACAGACCGTCCGCGTCATGAGCTGCTCAATCGCGCTCGGCGTCCATATCTCGAGCTCCTCGTCGCCAAAAGGGTCGGGATGGAGCGTGCGCTTTTTGGCGGCGTGCCGGAGTCGGTCGACGTCGACGGGCGTGTGGAACAGGGTGGAGATGTTCTGCCAGACCGACGACATGGCGCGCGGGGGAAAGAGGCACAGGTAGACGGCCAGGGGAAAGAGCAGCAGGTGCAGGAGGATCGAAAGGGGGAGGTCCATCTGTGTTCCCCGCCCGAGAAGCGACCGGCGGATGCGCAGAGAGAGATGACGAGGAGATCTCTGCTGCAGAGGGCCTGCCCAATAAGGGGTTGAAGGGCGCCGGGATGATCTCGAGGTCGTTGACGTCTGCGCTGGCAGGGGCGGGCTCAGCGGGCGAGTGGGCCGTGGCGAGCCGACCGCCAAGCGGGGAAGGACGAGCTGGCTTGACGGTCCTGCTGTGCCCGACCTAACCTCAACCCTGGCCCTTTCCCATCGGCCCTCGCTCGCTCAGCAACACTTTCCCGCCCAGCGCGATTATCGACCTCTTCCTGCCACCCTTCGTATCGTGCAACAGCCTGTTCGGACGACGCGCTGCACGATGAACGCTCGTGAGTGCCGCAACCCTGTCTCACAGCCCCCCACCTCCTCCCCCGTGCGCAGGCAGCCCCGCCGGGGTCGCGGCTCGACTTCCCTCGCTCGATGCCCTGCTCCAGGCAATGGCAAGAAACAGGCAGAGGAGCAGAGAACGCCGACATAGCTCAAGTGCTCTGGCGAAGGCTGCCCTCCCGGCAGAGATGCCCTCCGCTCCGATTCCTCTCGCCGCCCTGCTGACCTCCCTGCCCTTCCCCCTGCTCGTCCAGCCGACAATGCCGCGCCGCCGCCTGCCTACTCGTTCCGGCCTGTCAACTCGCTATCGCGCATGAACAGACGCCCGCTGAGAGGATCCGTTATGGCCTTCTGTATTGCCGGCACGATCTGGGCTGCCGTTTGGGCTGGCTGTAGGTAGCTGTCCCCGTTCTATCGATGGCCCGCTGCGCCCGAAGTCTCCCAAACGACCGACTGACTTCTCTTCCCCTCCGCGCCAACAGACAACTTCAAGTACAGCGCTGGTGGTGAGTCGGCCTTCCTCAGTTGTTGTTGGACCGAACTACTGCTGACCTTCCGAGGCTCGGCTGATCACGCTCGGCAGACACACGTACGTTCCTTCTCCTGTCTCCCACGCCGCCGCCTCGGCGCACCTTGCTGACCCTCTTCATCGCTTTCGCTTGCAGTCTCCAAGATGAAGATCCTAGACCTGGTCATCGCCATCATATTTACCGTCGTCGCTGTATGCGAGGCATTCGGCATCTTTGCCTGCTGGAAGGTGCGCAGATAATTTGCAGTGCCCCCTCAGTCTCGCGACGCCCACACTGACCGCAGCTCGCTCCTCGTCGCAGGCCACCCACCGCATGCTGCGTCTCTTCAGCTTTGCTGCCATCCTCAGCGCCGTACTGGCCAGCGCTGGCGGCCTGATCGCGTTCATCTTCAACTTCATCTTCAAGGTGCGCCGCTCTCCTTCCCATGACCGGCCGGGTGTGCGCGCGCCTTGCTCTTCGACTGACCTCGCGCTCGTATCCTCGACCTCGCCAGTCTGACCTTCTTTCGCAATGCGAGGACAGCGCGACCTCAAGCGGTGTCGCGCTTCGCACTGGCTGGTGGTGGGACGAGTCTGAGACGCAGCTCACCACGGCCCAGGCCGTCGTCTATTGCCAGGACCGCTGGAAGCGCGGTGTATGGGGCGACGTCATCCTCGTCGCTGCCATCATCCTCCTCTCGTGCGTTCTGGTCTCATGCAAGGCTGCCTCGCTGCCTGCTTGCACCTCGCCGGAGCTGACGATCCTCTCCGACGCTTGCAGCTCGCTCGCGGCCCTGTTCGCGGTCGCCTACTCGCGCCAGATGGCCGCATACACCGGCGGCGTCCAGATGGACCCTGCCCAGGGCGTTCCCTTATCGACGTACGAGTCGCGCCTGCCTGACTATGTTCCCGCCTACCGTGCGTCGGACTGCCAATTCACTGTGCACGGTTTCCCTTCGACTCAGGTAGAATCGCGCTGACTCCCCCCTCATTCTGCGCCTCCTGCTAGCGGGTCCGCCCCCGAGTGGCCCAGTCGAGGACACCAAGCACTTCAGCGAGCACACGGCACAGGATGCGGCGTGGAATGAGGCGCTCACTGAGTCGGACCGGCGCGAGTGGGCGCAGCACAACGAGAACCAGCGCAGCGCCGGTCGGCAGCCGCGGTTCGACAACGACGAGGAGGACGAGGCGTGGGAGGAGGCCCGACGCAACGGCCCAACGGCGCATCTGACGGCCGGTACGAGCAATCCGTGGGGTGCTCATGGCAGCCGCAGGCGAGCCGACGAGGACGACGACGAGGGTGGCCGCATCTGAGGTCTTTCTCGCCGCTTCACCCTCCCTCTGTGAACACCACACACGTACGCTTTGTCCCTTCGAACTCTCATCGCCCTTGTTGCCCCGGACGTTTTCTCCCGTCGTCCCCGCCTTCCGCCCTTCCAGGCAAGTGTCTGGATCAATGTGAATGTCCATGGGCATCACGCTACATCGGCCCGCTGAGGCTGTGGGGAAGGTGGACTGCAAAGCGTGAGAAGGGAAGACGAAGAGCGTAGGGATGCGGCTAACCGAGTGCAGGTATTGCGAGAGACGAGTGGACTTGCGAGCGAGTGAAGTGACAAACCGGTGAGGGGGAAGGGGGGGGGGGAAGCAAAAGCGAAAGAGCAAGGGAGAAGAAGGAAGATACAGCGAAGCGGGTCGCAAAGATGACAGGAGAGATATGCAAGGAGACGAGAGAGCGGAAACGAGAGAGCGGAAGACGTGAAAGGCAGGCGAGGATCGACTCAAGGAGCGATATCTAGTGGGCAGGCGTGACCGGGAAGGCGATGCCCAGGCCAAAGAGCGATGTTGTGTCTGCGTTGGACGGAGCTTTGTCCATCGAGACGTCGGTTGAGTACGCGTAGGAGCCGAGCAGCTCGTCGATGTCGCGCTCGGACGGCGAGGGCGATGCGATGACGGCGACGTCGTCCTCGCCGTTCTCGGATGACGACGAGGACGACGACTCGTCGGAGGTGGTCCACACCGACTCGCTCGGCGACAAGGGCGGCGTTGCAGAGGCGAGCGTTTCGTCCTGTTCCGCGGCGACGTCGTCGGCCGTCCAGCCCCAGATGAGAGGTGAGTGGTGACGGACCTTGCCGTCGGGTCGCGCCGTGGATCGCGCCAGCTTGGCCGGCCGCTTGCCACACTTACTCATGCGCGGCGGTACCGTTGCGCGCTCAAGCTCGCCGTACAGCTCAAACCGGGCGCGGCGTTCCTCGCGCTCGTGCCGGCGAATGAGGCGGTCCATGTTGGCGATGCGCGCCTGAATGTCAATCAGGTCGGTCAGGTGCTTCGAGTACGTGGACCGGATATGCAGCGGCACGGCCGAAGTCGCCGGGAAGTCGGCCGTCGACGACGATCCTTGCGGAGACGACGGAAGGCGGCACGACGGCGGGTGCGGCGACGCAGGCGGCGTGAGGGCATCCGCCGCCGCCGACGTAGCTGACATGCCGGACGGTCCGCTGACGAACGACTTGGCCGACGACAGCGTCGGCGACGAGGGCGGCGAGGCAAAGCCGGAGATCGACAGGAGGACCTTGATCTCAGTCTCGGTCGCGGCGAGTTTCTTCTGCTCGAGGTTGAGAATCGAGTGGCTCGAGAACAGCAGGTATGTCGGGGGCAGGCTGCGTCGTCAGAGATATCGATGCCTTGTCAGCATTCTGAGAACAGACAGGCACAAGATGATGGCAAGAGACCCACAGCTCCTTGAGTCCGGCGAGGACCCAGCGACGGTAGCAATCGACGAGTGTGGCGCGGGCGAGTCGGCGGTGCTGGCGAGCAGTCGGCTCTCGGCCGGCGACTGAGACGCGGTCGACGAGGGAGGGGTTGGACGACGACGAGGGCGTGTTGCCGGCGATAAACGTCCCGAGGAAGCTCTTGAGCATTGACACGCTGTCGCGCTTCATGAGCGGCAGCGGTTCAGGTCGCCGCTCGCCCGGCGCGGTCGTCCGACCGCTTGCGACGACGTGGTCGCGCACCTTGTGCAGCATTTGGCCCGCCTCGCCATCAGTGAGTGGCATGACGACGCCGCTGCCGTCGACGAGCAGAATCTGGATTTCGCCAATGGACGGTAGGAAGGTGACCTCTTTGACGACCGTGTTGATCCACGACGATGATTCGCCGGTGAGAAGCGTCGGGCACGGCAGGTCGTTGTAGATGCACGTCTGCGAATGGGCGACCAAACTGGGGGGCGCGGGCAGCGAGTGGGGCGCGTACGGGTCCTCTGGACTGACGTTGGGCAGCGAGACAGGTGCCGGTAGGGTAAACAGAACCGTCGGCGGCGCGGGCGTCTCCTGGGTCGGGAGAGGGAGCAGGCGGAGGAGCATGTCCGTCGACTGGAGGGGCGGCGATTGAGCGAGGGTTGATGGCTAGGATCACTGCAGCTGCAGGCAGGTCGGCCACAATGCGAGGGGCTGCTGGCGAGGGACCGTTTGTGCCTGAGTAGAGCTGAACAGAAAGGGCTTCGAGGCGAGCGTGAGACGGAGGGGGATGGACCGTTCGTGGTTGGTGTGTAGAGGAAGCAGGAGGGGAGAGTCGAAAAGCAGATGGGGCCGGCTTGAAGTCGTCAGGAAGAAGGAGGCCGGGCAAGCGTTGGCGCGCGTTGGGGCTAGGGACGGGAAGGGAAGGGGGGAGGGGAGAAGGGAGAGAAGGGCGGGATGAGGAGCTGCTGCTGGCCCAGGAGAGCGGGCTGGCGCTCTCCCGTCCCTCACCCCCAGCAGCAAGGCCCGGATCAAAGGGCGGGCGGGGAAAAGGGGAAGCAGAGATCCGATCGCTCATCAGCGCGTGGCCTGGCGTGGCCGTATGCGAGACCCTGCAGGCGCCGGTAGGCGAGACATGCCGAGGCGTGCGGGCGTTAGTGAGACATGGTCGTCGACCAGCAGGGTAAAAGGTGTTTGGTCGGCTCGGCCAGGCGGGAGGGGACCGGCGGGAAGTCGGGACCGCGGGCCAGGGCGGGCGCGGGCAGGCGGGGTGACCTTTGGCATCTTCTTTTTTATTTTGACTGAGCCCTCGACAGCCGATCGGAGCGACGCGTCCCTGCCAAAAGGTCAGCGACACGACGCGTCGTCCAGACGGGTACAACAGAAGTGGACCACGGCCCCCGTGCTGGCCGCCCAAGCACGTCTCAGGTGCAGCAAGAGTCACTACTAGCGTCACTGACCGGTCTGATCAGCGGTATCAGGTCTCCTTGGTCGTGCGCACGTCGCCTGCATCCGCGCGACGTCGCCAGTCCATGAGTGTCGATGTGTGAGGGCTGATGGTAGTAGTCAGTTTGATGACCCTGCGACAAAATGGGACACGTGCAGACGTCATCTGTCGCACGGACGACGATGCCTGTGTGAGCGCGTTGAACAACGACTATCAGCAAGAGGGAGCCACGGCGACCGGGTCGGGGAAAGGCTTGTTGTCGCCCAATGTTGGACGCGCAGAGTGGGCTCGTCCGTCAGCGGCGGAAAGGGCGGGACATGGATCAGCTGACGTCGGCTCGCCTACAACCAAGTACGGGGATCCAGCCAGCTCCAGCGCGCAGGGCTCTCTGCCGTAGTCTCCATCGAGTCGGCTTGGCCGGCGCCGCCGGCGCCGCCCGCGCGGGACGGCAGACGAAGGATCAGGCGCAGGGCGGCGATATGCTCTTCCACTTCGGCCGATTGCGCAGGCGTCAGGCCTAGCGACATCGGCCGTCGACTGGAGAGGAGGTCTATGGTGGACGAAAGGTCATCGCCCGACGTTGTCGGTGTGGTCGGGGCGGTCGGCAATGGCGTCGCGGACGGGATACGAGGGCGCGAGTTTGTTTACGTGCCTGAGGACTTCATCTCGGGCGCCGACGAGCGGGAGACGCGGGCGACGGCAGAGTACTGGACAGCGATGGATGCGAAACAAGGGTGCGGGCGTCAGACATAAGGGGCGCACGGCATGGGAGAGTGGAGAGGGTTGACAAGAATGCACGCCGCCGGGACCATCCGACGAGAGCCGACTGCGCTTGGCCGCAGGGGACGCCTGCCAGTCTTCGTCCGATTCGACCGGGCGCGAGCGACAGATGGATGAAGCAGAGCCGACCAGCAGGGCCCAGTGGGCCGGAAGCTTCTCAAGTGGCCAGTCGTCCGCAGTGCATAGGGGCGTCCGGAAGTGTCGAGGGGGTAGCTGCAAACGGGGTTGATGTGCCCGCAGCGCGGGCACTCGAACGTTCCATCCTTCCGAGCGACCTGGTAGGCTGGTGCAGGATGTGTGCAGCATCAGACAAGGGCTCTGGGTGAGATGCGAGGCACGGGTCGCTGTCCTACTCACAGAACGTGCCCCGGACAATGACGTATGCCGACGCGCGGTGGACGCGCTTTTGGTGCTCCTTCCGCTGGTCCTTTGTCGCCAGGACATCCTCGGCTGGCACAACGTGCACTGGTACGGCGTCCTGTACGATCTCTTGGTCACGAAGCAGCTAGGCTGATGAACAGGGGCGACAGGAGTCGAGATCGGGGTGTCGGACGACGAGCCGCAGAGCGAAGCCCGGTCGGACTGGCGCGCCCGCGCACAAGTCAGCGAGAGCGCGGTTGAGACTGAGAGGTCGAGGATGCATTGGGACCGACCGACATGAATCAGTGGGAGGGTTGGAGGAGAGGAAACACTGGTGAGCGATGATGAACGTCGGGAGGGACGGAGCACAGGGGCAAAGGGCCCGCCTGCGCTCGACCCCTTTCCGCCCATCCGACAACTTCTTGCCCGCCTATCCCTACTGCTGGCCAAGTTCGGCAAGATGCCTGCCGCACGTAGCGCAGGCGGGCGATCGGTCGACCGCGCGCATTGCAGGAAAAGGCATGATATCGTCTCCCTGACCCTGACACCCGGCCCGGCGCTGCACGCCCCCTCCCTCCTCACAGGTCAAGGTTGGCCCGGTCAAGCAGCTCGCGGTACGACTCCATCAGGGCGGCGTACGTCAGCTCGAGCTTCTCCTTGCGCTCTTCAACCTCGACCTGCTGAAGCATCTCCTGTTTCATGATGCGAACGCGCGAAAGGGAGGTGGGGTCAGGTCACAGCGTGCCCTTAACAGGAACTAAAGGTAAGAGAGGCGGGAGAAAGGAGGGACGGACGTAGTTGAACCGATACAGCCGCTCCTTGACATACAGCCTGTAGGCGCGGAACTCAGCATCTGTTGGCGGGCGCGGGCGGTCGGCGAGCTCGAGGTGGTACAGCAGCAACATCTCGTACAGCCTGGCAAATTGACGCTGTGGGTGCCGAGCGATGAAGATAGAGGGGAGGGGGCAGAAGTCAGTTGGGTCTGGGAATGGAAGAGAAGGACAGAGGCGAGGGAGGGAGGGAGGGAGGACCGACTGGTGCGATCTTGAGTTCCAGCCGTTTGCGCTCGAGCCACTCGCGGTCGACCCCTTGCCGCTCCTCCTCGCCCTCAGGCACAACGCCGACCTGCAATTTGCCCTCCCACTCGCCGCGCTTGACGCCGGCCGCGATCGTCCTAAGGTCGCACACGTCGCGCAGGTCCTCGAAAGCCTCTGACGGGTCCTCGACCGTGAGCTCGGCCACCGTCGGGCGGGACGAGAGCGAGACAAAGAGGGCGTTGTACAGGGCTTGTCCGTGTCCCCTGTCGAGCGCGCGACGCGAGGAAAGGGGAGAGAACGAGGCACGAGAGCGGACCAGGGTCAGCGACGTGCAGCAAGGGCAGAAGGAGGATGGGAAGGGCCGCAACTGGTTCTGGTACGGCGGCAGGACGAAGAACTGTGACAGGCGCAGGCGGACGCGGTCTGGGTAGTAGAGGAAGGGGTAGAGCGAGGTGAAGCCGACAAAGTGGTAGGCGTGCTCAACCGGGGCCGTTGGCGGAGCCGAAGGCAATGGCTGGCGCACGCGCTTCTCATACCTGCCCAAGCGACATCGTTCCCAAGCGGGTCAATTGACGGGCGGAGGCAAAGTGAAAGACAAAGGCGTATGGGCTACGCACAAAACGGCAAATTCCCACAGGTCCTCGTCCTCGTTGACGTACTGGCCGCCCTCGATGAACAGGATGATGAAGAAGCGCATACGGCGGTGGTACTCCCGGAAGCCGGGATCGGACCAGCTCGCCTGAAGCGCCAGGAGCCGCGATGGAGGGCAGTGTCAGCAAGACGCCTCACAGCGGGAGAATAGCTCAGGACAGCAGCCAAGTGGATCGCGAGGAGAGGAGAATTCGCTTCTCACCTTCCAGATCTCGTATGTGACGCGGTCGTCGCCCTCAACCTGGCCCTTGACGCCGACTGCCTCCTCCTCGTCCTCGTCCGGGTCGCGGAACTTTCGCTTGCGGAGCTTGTCGCGCCTGCGCTGGGTTTCCGACGGGCGGTCATACGCCGCGAGAAGCGAGCCGAACGGCTTGAAGGACGATGAGGTCGAGGCGAGCGACGAGGCGAACGTCGTTGGGTCGGTCGTGTAGTCTGCGGGTGAGCAAGGGAGGCGCGTCAGCCGGGTGCCGGAGCCGGGGGAGGTCGCCAGAGGGGACGAGTTGGGGAACAGCCGCACCTGGGGCGAGATAGGGCTTGAGTTTGGCCTCTATGTCGTCCGGTGGAGACGTCTTTGACGTCGTCTTGGATGCATACGACACGGACAGCAGTTGCTGGAGCGAGCCCGAGGCGAGGTCGATCTGCCAGGGCGGGCGCGTAGGGTGGATGTTAGCTCAAGCGCGCTTCTTCCGCCTGTGCAAACTGGGTCAGGAGCAAGAGCGAAGAAGATATACCTTGATCTCGAGCCCCTTGTAACCCCAGACCTGCTCGTCGTCGCCAAAGATGGGGTAGGTGAACTTTGGGTGGAATGGGCTGGTGAGCTGCTGGTCGGCCGGCGAGTCGGCGTCGAGGACGGCGAGGTCGCGCTCGGTGCGAGTCGGGACAAGGGACACGGCGAGGTTGGCGTCGGCCTTGAAGGAGGGCGAGGTCGCCATGATATGCGGGGCGGGCAGGAAGGAAGCAGCGGCGTGCAACGGGGTCAGGAACGGGATGGGGATGGGAGGGGTGAGGATGGCGGTCAAGGGTGCAGCAGCGGCAAGACGCGTCTCCATGTCTTGACCTGGGTCGTCGACCTCCCTCTTCTACACCTCACGACAGGGACGCCCGCCGATCATGGCCAGCGTGCTCCTGCTGCCATCTCATCTGGCCCTCCACGTCCTGCTCCTCCTCGTCCTCGCACCGGTCGACATTCCGACCCCTCCGCCTTCGCCGTCGTCTAGCTCTGCCGCGTCCGACAGCTCGTCCTCGTCCTCGACCCCCATCCCGCCCTGCCCAGCCTACAATTCGGCCCTGCTCCATCTGCTCCTGCGCGAGCTGCTCGCATCCGACTCCAGTCAGCCGTTGACGTTCGCCCAGCTCGAGCAGGACCTCCTCGCGCTGGATCCACAGAGGCAGCAGCCAAAGGCTGGTACTAGACCGGCCGGTCCGTCGCTCGTCCGCCGGCTGCGGGCAGAGGTGCGCGCTCCCGTTGTCCTTCGCTCTCTTTCCTTACTCGACGACTCGGCGGGCTGACACCTGATCTTGCTGATGCTCTTATGCTTGCCGATCGGACGAAGCTCGCCCGCCTCGCCGACGTCGCAGAGTTCTTCGACCTAGTGCATCGGCTCCGAGGCCTCATCAACGAGCGCGACGACGACGTGCGTCTCCCCTGCACCTGCGATCCCTCGCGCGAGTCGATTCGATTCCACCGCTGACACCCCCATTTCCTCCTCTATCTCTTCGCTCTAGGCTGTAGGCCCAACTGCCCCGCCCCTCGTTCGTCTTCTTCGACCCCGCTTTGTCATCCCTTTTCTCCCAGCTGACCCCCCCCCCCCTCCCGCGCCCCCTCATTCGCGCACGCGACCGCAGGACCGCCGCTCGCCCCTCGGCCTCGCCGTCCGCCGCTTCGCGCTCGCCGCCAACACTCTCAACTTCCAGGCCGTCGTCAGCGGGCTCGACCGACTCACTGCCTGGGTCGATGGCAAGGATGGTGATGGGACCGCTGCCGAAGGTGCGGCCGTTTCTCCCTGCGCGCATGTAGCAGCCGCCTTCGCCCCTGACAAGGCCCTCCATCCCGTTGCCAACTCAAGCAGTCAACGCGGACCCCCGTCAGACCGCCTTCTCAACGTACCTCGCCTCCCTTCACTCGGGATCATATCCAACAGCCCTCTCCAACCTCCACCGCTTCTTCTCATTCCCCCTCCCGGTGCCGACGGAAGCGCGCGAGGACGGCGAGCTCGACGACGGGAGCCAGAGGGAGCGCGGGAAGGAAGGCAGGCACCACCACGCGCTGCTGAACGTCGCGGCGTTCCATTTGGGGCATGGCGAGCTGGAGGCTGCGCGGCTGGTGCGTACTTCGCCGCCGTCGTCCCTGTCCAGATTATCACACGCATCGCGCTCTACTGCTAACCCCCCGCTTCTTTCCCACTTGCCTCTGCTTTTCGATCAGAATCTCGCCGAAGCTCTTCGCCTCGCCCGTGCGTCCTCCGACCGATCTGCGCTCGCCCAGTGCCTCTCCCTGGCCCGCCGGCTCGACGCTGCCTCCCCTTCGTCCAGTCGCGCAGGCGGCGGGGGGGCGCTTGGTGGAGGCGAGGATGAACCGTTCGACCGGCTTTGCGCTGCGGATCAGCTTGCAGAGATCGGCCGGTCGCTCTCTCTTGTGCGCCCCTTTTCTCAGATCCTCTCGCATGTCACCAACAAGCCGCCCTCGCTGACCATTGTCGATCTGCGCGCTTGTCGCCGCCCCCCTTTCTCTACCAGCCCGCGCCTCCTCTGCAGGAGATCCATCGCCGCCTGTGTATCGCACTGGGGACACTCGACCGCGAGCGCTTCCCCTTGCCTGCCTCTGCCTCGCAGTCGGCGACGCAGACGCAGGTCATGCCGGACGGGTCGGTGATGAACGTCTCACGCGATGGGGCCGACAAAGCGGTCGTCCGGCTCGAGGTGGAGCAGGGGTCGTGGGAGGCCCTGCAGGCTGCCGTTTGGGGCGTCATGGGTTCGTCTCTTCCGCACTGCCTCCCGTACTTCTTCCCCCCGCCCTGCCTTTCTTGGTTGCAAGGCTGAAACCTGGTCTGTCCTCGCGCTTGCTTTGTCGCAGGTGAGACTCGCCTCGCGCGCATACGTGAGGACTCGCTGCTTGGCCTTGGGCCAGTGCTATCTGCAGCTGTGGCCGCCGGCGAGGCCTTCGCAGGGCAAAGCGCGCGGCTTGCAGCTGTCCAGGCCAAAGCGCTTCGGGCACGTCCTGCCTCACCCTTCTCTTTTTCTTGCGACAGAGCCTGACCCTCCCCTCCCCCGTACGGCAGTTGGCCACTCGATCACTTTACCTGCCTTCCCTCTGCCTCCTTTTCGACCCGCCCTCGCTTGACCTCCTCGCGCTCTCGCTCGCGCAATATCGCGCGTGGTCATCGACTGTCTGGACCGTGCTCGACCTTTGGGCGCGCCGGGCAGGGGCTGAGGGAGCGCGCGAGATGATCGGGGTTTTCCGCGGGGAAGGTCCGAGGCAGGAAGAGGCGGGCGAAGCTGGGGAGGAGGGAGACAGCGATGATGACGACGTGGACGAGGACGAGGACGAGGACGAGGAGGGGTGGGGCGGCCCGCATGCCAGAGGGATGGCGAGCGCCATCGAGCGTGACCTGCGCAAGGCCCAGAAGTTCAAGGTACGAGCCCGTCCCCAGCCTTCGCTTCCACTTTCTCTTCTCTCAATTTTGCTGACGTATCACCTTCCTCCCCGCGCGCGCGCATGTTTTCCAGGCCGCCCACTTGTCGGCCTTCGCGCTGCCGCACGTCCTCGCCGCCGTCGAGACGGCCGAGCAGCACCGGCTGTTCGGGCCGTACCGGACGGCCACGGTCGCGCTCGCTGACGTGCTGATCGATCTCGGCGAGGGCGCGTTCGCGAGCGGCTTGGTCGACGACGTCTTTGCGCAGGTGCGTCGGCGCGTCATCTCGGCTTTCATCCCTGCATCCCTCTCCTCGCAGTCCCGCGTTCCTCGTCGCTGACTAGGGACCGCTGTTGGGACCCTTCCACCAGATCCTGGCCGGCGAAGACGTCGAACTGCAGGCGTACGCAAGCCTGACCAAGGCGCGCGCCATACTGCTCGCCTCGCTTGAGTCCATCGAACGCGGTGCGTTCCCCCGATCAACTGCTGTCTTCAGTCTCCCGCCGCACGCAGCGATGGCGCTGACCCTCGCTTCGACCCCGACCAATCCGCGCCGACAGAACAAGGCCTCGGCCTCGCAGCCTCCTATCTTGCGCGCGCGACGACTCTCTACGCTCTGATCGCCCCAAATTCACCCGCAAGCCTCCAAGCCCTCCAGCTGGCCGCTCAAGTCGCCCACGACCGGGCGCGACCCGGCGAGCGGGACGCGCTGTCGGCAACTTGGGAGCGGGCGGCCGATGGAAGGCGGGAGGCGGGCGAGGAGGTCCAGGAAGTCGTCAGAGTTGTCGCGAGGGGCGTCGCTGATCTAGGCGTCGCTGTCAGCCTCGGGCTGAGTTGAGGATCCTGCTCTGGGCATAATCGGTCCGCCTGCCATGTCCTCGCCCGATTGTCGGTACGAGAACCGGAACGGTCAGCCAGGCATCGTGGCCGTCCCCGTCAGGCTGATACGAGTAAGTCATGAGAGATGTTGGAACAACGTCGTCCGCTGCGGGCTCAGCCGGTCTGGACGAAGCAAGCGGCGAGAGGCGACGTGAGGGATGCGTGAAGAGTGGTGGGGGGCGGAGCATGTGCCAACGTGCTGAGAAGTCGAGGCGAAGCAGAGATGAGAAGGAAGGGGCCAGGGACAAGGGAGAGGGCTTTAAATGATGGGCTTGCGCGCCTTCATCTTGAGCTTTTGAAGGTTGATCAGGTGCTGGTTCATGTTGCTGCGGGTGGCACAGCAGGGAGGGCGGAGAGCGAGGGGCATCAGCTGTTGGACACGGTAGGCAAGCACGCAGCCCGGCCATGAATGACGCACGATTTCGGAGCCTTCATCTTGACAGGCTGTAGGGGGGAGTGCAACCAGGGACCAAGAGTGTGAGTAACACCAACAATTAGTAGTAGGCGAGCGACGTTGTTGCAAGCTGAGCTCCAAGAGCCCGCGCGTCCAACCAGGAAGAGAACGAGGACGCACAGGGCTCCTGAGGCACATGGTGAGGAGGTTGCTGGCCTCGATGCACGGGCCGGCGTTGCGCAGGTCGCCCGATGTTGCCCAGCAGGCGAGCATGCCGGCGAACTGGGGACCGCACGTCGGGATGAACTCGGCTTCGAGGGGCGACGGTCGAGGGGAGGATTGTGAGGCGTGTCAGCGCAGGTGGGAGAAAGACAGGGGACAGGATAGGCGGAAGAGCAAGGACCTACGCGAGCGGTTCTTGACCTTGATGCGGTCGACACGGAGCGGGGCGTGGACCATGGTAGCGACGAAGGCGAAAGCGGCGAGTCTGGAGGAGTGAACGAGGTCAGGGCAAGGGCGGAGGGGAGGAGAGCCCTCGGCTCAGGGCGGGCAAGGCGGTCGGTCGATCGCACCCTTAGAATTTTTGAAAGGTAAAAATCAAGAAAGACGCCGCGCTCAAAACGAGCCCCGTCGCTTTTCGACTCGCCAGCTGCCGACCACGACACCCGCTCCTCTGTCCAGCTCATCCCCTTGGTAAGCCCGACGCCTCTCTTTCTCTCTCCTTTTCCTCTTGCTTCGACCACGAGTGCTGATGTCTCTTCGTTCCCCTTTCGGCTTGATAGGTTTGCCTGGCTAACGACCCCCTCCTTGACAAGCTCACCTCGCCCATTCTTGAACCCCTCCTATCCTCTTCCTTCCCTCACAACGAACACAACACGCAACCTCTCATAGACAGTGCCCCCTGCCTTGCTTCCACGGGCTCACGGGGGCGATTAGGTTCAGCGAAGATCGAAGCATCTGTTCTAGAGCCTGTTGACCTCAGTCTGGCCCTGGCACACGCTCCTCTCGGGGGGCGAGTTTGCGCGGGCTCGTGCGAGACGCTCTACGAGGTCGATCACGGGCGCGCCGCCGGGTGCTGGACGCCGTGAGGCAGTGGGTGTCGAGCAGTTTCAACATTCATCCGTAGCCCTCTTTTTCCTTCTTGATGTTCCTTGCCCTCCCCACACTGGTCCGAGAGTGATGCAAGACTTCGCGCGCGCCCAGTAACGGCCGCCCGAAAGGACTCGACTGCCGTCAAGCTCGTACTTGGCACAGGCGTCGGAAGCCGCGAGCCACATTGGAACGAGTCACGCGGCGCCGAGGTCGCCTGCCCAAGTGGGGTCTTCGCGTCGTGCCAAACGCGCCTCAGGTGCGGGTCGTGAGGAAAGAGGCGCATGTCGATCGCAGATGTACAACGGTCAGGACAGAGCGAAAGTCGCGGCCAGCGAGGTCTACGTGGTCGCACACGCGGTCGCGAGTCGGCGACGGTTAAGCCCTGCGTCGGACGAGCGCATTGACGAGGTAGACCAAGGCGAGGATAAGCAAAGCGCCAACACCGCCGGCCGCGCCCATCGCCGCGAGCCCTCCAAAGCCAGCGGCGACGAGGCCGACCGACGAGAGGACGAGCGCGAGAAGGGCGACGGCGAGCTTGGCGGCGCTCGACCGGTTGACCTTGTCGAGCACCTGCTGCTCGGCCGGCGGACCCTTGCGGCCGGCCTCTTCGATCGCCGCGATCTCCTTGGCGGAGAGCTTGATGTCGGCCACGGCGAGGTAGCGCTCGAGCCGGTCCCGCTTGGACGAGGTCGTGACGCTGATGGCGTTCTTGCTGTGAACCCAGGCGACTGCGCGTCGGCGCGAAGGGGAGAGAGGTCGCGCATGCAACGGTCAGTAAGAAGGACGGGCTCGCGCTGAAGGACGATCGGAGAGGAAACCCACGCAAGACCTGCTCGGGCGCGATCTTGCGGTCTTCCGAGATCTTGGCGAGGACAGGGTCAAGCGCTCCTCCGGGCTGACTCGTAAGGGGCCTGGGTGCGAGGAGCAAAAGGAGGGGGAAGGATCGTCAGCGGAGTGGCACTTGCGCAAGGGGCTGAGCGCGACAGGGCAGCAGAGCGGCGTACAGCTGAGGGCGAGAGTACAGCTGACGTCAGCATGGAACTTCAAATCATGAGGACAAGGGATGCACAGGACAAGGGCGCACCAGGGCCGAGTAGATCTCGGGGACGATGTCATGCGCGGCCATGTAGTCGAGCAGCGGCTTCGTGCGCTCGTACACGTACGGCGTCAGGAAGATCTGATTCACGACCGGCTTGACCTTGGCCCCCTTGAGCAGGATCTCAAGGTCGGCGATCTGGAAGTTGCTGACCCCGATCGACTTGGTCAGGCCCTGCGCCTGGACCGCCTCCATCTCGGCCCATGCCTCGGGGATGCGACCGACAACGAGACTGGCCGAGTGAATCAGGTAGAGGTCGAGGGCCTCAACGCCGATCAGGGCGTTGGACTCTTTGAGCGACTCGGTGATGGTCATCTGCTTGTCACCTGTGCGCCGCGACGCCCAAGCAGGAGGACACTGGTCAGCGTGGTCGGGTAGGGTTCACTGCTCGAGACGGTCGGGCACGACGTACCGAGCCAGGCGCCGCTCCACTTGCTCGTGATCCAGACGTCGTCCCGCGAGACGCCCGAGTCCTTGATCCCTTCGCCGCACTCAGCTTGGTTTCTGTACACCTACGAGGTGATCATGAGGTGTCAGTTTGCGACGGCAAAGGAAAGATGGGCGGTGGGGGGGCTCAGACGGACCTGGGCGGTGTCAATGTGCTCGAAGCCGACGTCCAGGGCCTGCTCGACCTGGTCCGAAACCTAGATCGTTCGAGTGTGCCGAAAGCGCGGACGTCAGTCAGCATTCACGGCGTCTGCTAGCAGAACAGGCTCGAGAGTAGAGCCAGGAGACAAGTCCGAGACGAGGACCCTGTGCCGGTGCGCGACAGGCGAGGTGAGACGTCGGAGGGAGGAGCTCGCACCTGCTGGCCGTTGCCGAGCTTCCAGCTGCCGAAGCCCATCATGCTGATGGTCCGGCCGTCATTGAGCTTGATGGTAGGGAAGGGCATCTCGAACTGGGAGAGAGACGGGAGGTGGTGGTTGAGGTGAAAGCGGAAGTCGAGGAGCGAGGCCAAGTTGAGAGGGAACCATGCTGCCCATCGACCTCCATCATCGCACAAGTCCGGCGGCGCTCGATCGCGCTGGTGCACAGGGTGGCGCCTCACTCATCAGAGCACGTCGCCCTGACTACCCACACGCTGCGACACTACTCGCAGGCTGCACGCGGGCAATCAAAATGTGGAGTGGTGGAGGTCTCGGTCTACATAGCCGGTAGAGTCATCTTATTGGACGGCGAGTGCCCAGCTCTTATCGTGCGCACGACAAGATATCCTTCCGGCAGCGGACGACGAGGCATCTGACCTGCCAAGATATCGACGCGCCGGCGCTGCAAAGGCGATGCGCGCTGAGGGTGGCCCATTCGTGAGCAAGCGACCGAAGCGCTTTGCGTGAGCATCGGCCAAGGTTGTCAAAGGCGGCTGTCGAGCGCAATTGAGGGAGCGTTGGCGCCGGGCTGCAGCAGGCCCGAGGTGTCGTCTGCGCCTCGATCCCTCTCCGTCCGTGTCGACCTCAGCCCTCCTCGTCGAAGCTAAGCAAACCCTTTTTCTCCTTCTTCTTCTTCTTCTCCGCTGGTGCTCCGCCTTTTGAGGACCCGGGGCCGTCTGAGCCGACTGCGACGGCCTTGCGCTTGGCCGTCTTTGCGACGGGCGCGCCCCCAACCGCCGGCTTGGATGACGAGGTCGACATTGCCGACTTTGCGGCCGCCGGGGTCGGTGCTGGGTTGCGGTCAATAGGAGGAAGGCCTTTGACTGCAGAGGCGAGAAAGGAAAGGGGCGGAGCGTATAGGCAGATCAGCGAGGCAGCGCGGAAGAGGTATGACAAGACACCCATGCGCAACGCACCCTTGCGCTGCTCGTCCTCCATTTCCTCGAGCGACAGGTGCTTGCCCTCCTTGAGCACGACCACCTGGGGCGCATCGTCCCCTCCCTCTCCCCAGCCAAACTCATTGCCCTCGAGCCGATCCTGCTCCTCGCGCTCCTCGCTCGTCTGCCGGCCCGCACGCCCAGGCAGGGCCGCCCGCTGGCCGTCCTCCCCGAGCTCGGTCATCGACCTTGACGAGTAGGGGTCCTTGGAGCCCGGTGGTGGTGCTCCAGCTAGCTGGGCCTGAAATGCCTTGAGGAATGACGGCGTCGCGGCCGGGGTGTAGGTCAGACCTCGGATCTTGCCCCGTCCCCCACCAACCCCTCCTCCTCCTCCTCGGCTACCGCCTGCGTCCTCACGATCGCCTCGGTCGCCGCCTCCGCCGCCGCCTCGACCTCGACTGCGTCCACGTCCACGTCCGCCGCCGCCTCGTTCGTCCCAGTCGGGCATCGCGAGCTGTCAAAAGAAGGAAGGAAGGATAGGGGGGGGGGCGATCGTTTGATGGTGGCCGTTGGAGGAGTTCGACCGGTCGTCCGGCGCGGCTGCTTCGTGGCCCTCGACGACCAACTGACCCGCAGACTCGCTCACAGCTCCAAGATACGGACGGATGGGCATCTCCCGCTTGAAAGACCGGTGCGACTACCAGAATTTCCTTGTGCGCCTTGCAGCTGCTCTCCCTCTGGCGGACGAGCGAGCTTCGCGGGCTGACTGTTGCAGCTGCTGTCCCTCTCTGAACCCCCCCCCCCCCGCTGCGTCATGGCGACGAGGAGCGCAGGAGGATCACCTGCTGTCGAACGTCCCGTGCATCTTCCCTCTCTCGCTCGTCCGTGATTGGCCGTGCTTTGAGACGTTTCTTGCACTCGATGCATCTGGTCGGGAGACCAAGATCGACTACGCACGCTTGCTCGAGCTACACCGCGGCTGCGGGTCCGACTCTGCGGCCAACGACACTGCGCTCGCCCCGGTCCACCGCCCGTCGACTCCCTCAGAGATCGCGGATGGCTGCCCCGCCACGGTCTGCGACGATCGCTCGCTTTCCGACGTCTTTGCGTTGTGGAGGGAGGGGGCAGGGGACGGGCTGTACATCAAGGACTGGCACCTCGCTCAGCAGGTCGAGGGGGCCGGGGGCACGCCGTTCTACGACGACGAGTGGGGCGGCATCGTCGCCGACGACTGGTTGAACGGCTTTTATCGCGCTCACGGGGAAGACTTTCGCTTTGTCGTGCGTCTAACCTTCTCGCTTTACGCCACGGCTGGCGGCCTGACACAGTTGTCTACCCGCTCTGTGAACGTTGGCGAGCGCAGTACCTTGGCGCGGCGGGCACGACGACCCTCCTCCACCGCGACGTTTACGCGTCCAATTCGATCTCGACCAACGTCGCTGGCCGCAAGCGCTGGCACCTTTTCCCGCCAGCCGTCATCCGCGATCTGCACCGCGACCCGGGTGACCTGAGGAGCGAGCTCTTGTCAGACGTGCGGGACGTCGACGAGCGCCGATTTCCTGGGTGGCAGCGGGCAAAGGCCGAGTGCGTCGTCGTCGAGCAGGAGGCGGGGGAGACGATCTTTGTTCCGTCCGGCTGGTATCGTGCGTCCCCTCTCTCATCTATCGTTCCAGGCGTCACACTCGCTGACGGTCACTCTCGCCGCTGACCGCCGCAGACCAGGTCGAGAACCTCGCCTCGTCGTCCGGTCGCCCTGTGCTCTCGATCAACCACAACTGGGCCAACTCAACAACGCTTCTGCGTATGTTTGACACGCTTGCCGCCGACGTCGACGCTTGTGCTCGAAGCATTGACGACGTGCGAGAGATGCTGCAGCGCGCGCGCGGTCAGCAAGGGTGGGAGCGCGAGTGGGCCCAGGAGGTGCAGGACCTCGTCAAGCGGTGCGTCGTGAGATCCTACGCTTCTTCCCCTGGCCGTCAGCGCTAATAGTACTCGCTTTGACAGTGATGCTGGATGGCACTGGCTCGACTTCTGGTCCTTTGTACTCTGGGGGATCAAGGTAAGATTTGCTCCCTCTCAATGCAGATCGCCCGACTCATGATCGTTCCTCCGTTGAACCCCCCCCTCTTCCTCTCCCCGCATCCCCGCAGCAATCATATAGGGAAGAGTTGGTCTCACTCCAGCCGACGCGTGTGTACATCGACGAGCAGGTCTCCCTGGCGCTGAGACGAATGGAGATCGATCGGGCGTGGGAGCTCGGATGGCTGGAGAACGTCAAGCTAATCATGGACCGCGTGAAGGAGGCGATGGCCTTTGGCGTCGATGGCGGTAGTGGTGTGACATGACTTTGCAGGTGCTCATCACTTGTCATCACTCAGATCGCTCTCGGGCGTGCGCCGTCGGGCGAATCTTCTGCATATCAATAAGGCATAAGTCTCCGTCTCTCCTCCTGCTCCTGGATCAGCCGCCGCTCTTCCATGCCGGGGAAGCCCTCCTCGAGCATCGCGTCGCCCG
Source organism: Cystofilobasidium bisporidii (assembly GCA_014825535.1). NCBI lineage: Eukaryota > Fungi > Basidiomycota > Tremellomycetes > Cystofilobasidiales > Cystofilobasidiaceae > Cystofilobasidium > Cystofilobasidium bisporidii. The sequence goes on from MVAK01000021.1 coordinate 134,465, forward strand.
CATCGCCGTCGGTGCTCGCATCTTCGTGCCAGCCGGAAGCAAACGAGTCGAGCGGCACGCGCACGCGGATGCGGCGCTCGGCCATGAGGTCCGACAGCTCCTCAAGCTCCTTCGCCGAGTAGACGGACCTCAGAGACCCGAAGGGCAGCAGGTACAAACCTGGCCAAAACGGCGACATAAGGGGAAGTCAGCGGGTGTACGAGCAAGCAAGCGAGGCAAGGGGCGATGAAGACAAGGGGAATGGGAAGGAGAACTGCACCTTTAGCCCATGGGCAGGCCTTGATGGCGCGGTAGAGGATGCCTTTGGCTCGCTTGAATTGCTTGAGGTAGATCTCGTGGTCGAGGGCGAGGCGCCATAGCGAGAGCGACTGGCTCGCGCTGCGAGGCGAGATGAGCACAAGGAACGCGAGGCGTCAGCAGGTGCGTCACGGAAGAAGCTAAAGGGCACGGCAATTGAAAGCAAGACGCACTCTGGCCGGTCAAAAGCTCGCTCAAACAGGTTGCGAACGGCCCACTCGTTGTGCCGGCCCTTGACGGACCACAGCTCGGCCCAGATCGCAAAGAGGAAGCCGTTGGGCCCCTTGGCGCCCGTCGCGGGAGCAAGCACGGTTTCGTCCAGCACCTTGCGCACCCGGTTCTGGTACCGCATGCGCGACTCGGTCGCGGCGAGGTAGCCGAGCAGCGCCGTGTTGCTCGGGAAGGCGGCGATGGCGCGCTCGAGCACGGCACGAATCTGTGCGGGCTGAAAGGTCGATTGCGGCGCCGAGACGTGCCGATACAGCAGGTCGCCAAACTGCAGGTGCAGCTCCTCCTTGGCAGCGGGCGGAATTGACGCCTTGAGGTGCCGATCGTAGACGTCGCACGCCGCTTGGAGGCCGACAACGAGGTACTCGAAGAGCGCCGACAGGTAGATTAGGTTGGTCGAGTTGGCGGCCATTGACAGAGGCGCCGAGGGGTCGAGCGAGTCGGGGATCGCTTGTGAGAAGAATTGCCTAGTCTGGAGCGCGTGTAGCGGACTGACAACAGGCGGCTCAGGACGGGCGAGCGAATCTGCGCAGTCGGAGGGGAGACGCAAAGGTCAACGAGGGAGAACGGGCTGGTATGGAAGCAAGGCAGACAGACCCACCGAGGCGAGAGAAGTCCCCCGATGCGGCGACCGCGATCATGGCGACGGTGTGTCCGATGCGACCCTCGCTAAACTCCAGCTCGGCCCATCCCTTGAAGAGGGTCCACACCTCGCCTTGCCCCTGCGCGCCAAGACGTTTCACCTCGGCAGAGCTGAGAGACACTGCCGTTTGGTAGACGTTTCGGCTTTCAGCGACCTTGCCTCGCTGTCGCTCGAGCCGGGCATACGCGTTCCAGAGCACGAGCGAGTCGCGGTGCTCGGCGAGGATGGACTTGGCTCGCTTGATGGCACTGTGAGGGAGGGTCGGTACCGCTTGCGGTCAGTCCGAATGGCCATGCCGCCAGGACGAGACGAGACGCACCTCTTGCAGTTCTGCGACGCCTCAAACGAGAGCGCATACAAAGCGAATCTAGGGTCGGTCGGAAAGAGCTGGCGCAACTGCTCGAGCGTGTTGCTGTCGAAGAAAGTTCGTCAGCCAGGCGGATTTGGGCGAGCCAGCGATCGGTTAGCGAACGGCAGCAGACACAAACCTGATGACCGGCTTAAGGCGCTCGTCGACCGAGTGCCGGGCGAGCAGGCTGGGCCCGGCGATTGACGCAGGCACGAGCGCCTCCGTCGTAACAGGCGAAGCCTTGACGGGGCAGTCGTAGGGAGATCGGATGCCGCCCTCCTGCTCCGGCTCCATCCCACCTTCGCCGAGGAGCCTGCGCGGGACCGACCCGGCGGTCCGCAAGTGATCCGGAAAGAAGGCAGATCGGGCGAGGGACGAGTGCGCGAGCGAATTGAGGAGGAAGACGTCCGAGAAAAATGGCGTCGAGGTCGACACCTCGGGCGGGACGAATGGCAGGTCGAGGAAGGAGAAGAGCGCGTATACGAGCTGCATTCGCGAAGACGCTGAGTGCAGCGGGACGACGAAGCCCTGGACGTCTGGAAACAGCACGAGCTTGTAAGGGTCGTCCTCGTCGGTCAGACCCTCGGCCACGGGGCGAGGGTCTTCCTCGGTCCGGGCTGAGACAACCGACTCTTCAGCAACCGTTTCGGCCGCCAGCCAGCGCGTGAACGGATCGTCATCGGCCGAGGGGGTCGGCGCTGCCGGAGATGGCTTGATCGCAACCGACACTGCAGGGTCGACCGAATTGCACCAGCCGCGGGCCGATGGTTCTCCAAAGCGCGGCGCCTCCGTGTCCCAAAACGACTCGAGGGATGCAAGCTGCTCGGCCCACGGCCAACTGGCGATGCGCGTAGGCATGAAGAATGTTATCTCCATCTGGGCTTGGAGGATAGCGAGCGCCCGCTCGGTGTATCCTGGGCGTAGAGAAGGAGAGCAGAGGTAAATGGTCAGCGTCTTGATTGCCGCCGGGCAAAGGAAAGGGCGCAAGGAGTGGGACGGACCGGCCTCCCGAAGGGCAAAGCAGGCCCGCAACAAAAGGTAGATCTCGACGCCTTCGAGATCCTCGCTCTCTGCAAGAGTCAATGAGAGCAGAGCAGACGCCTGCGTCAGTGAGAGGCCCGGTGATCAGCCGGTGAATTTCGGGGTGGCACGCACCCAGAGACCCTGGCGCCGCTCGTTTCCACATCGTGCGCAGCCGCTCGAGGCCCTCCTCGGCCCAGAGCGTGATGTCGGCGCTCTCGCCCTGTTGACCGCTCCGGCTCGACATCTTCCAGTTTCCCCAGGCGCGCCAGATGTTGACGTCCATGTTGAGCGGTCCTTCAAGGATCCGGTCCCATCGGACTGCGAGCGCCTGGGGCTCTTCGGCTTCCTCGGCGGCCTCGAGCAGCGCGAGGACAAAGGCGGGGTCGCGCTCGAGCGGCGGATTCGACAGCGCGGCACGATCGAGAATGGTGAAGGTGATGGCCGACCGCGACTTGGCCGATGGACCTGCGAGCGCCGCCGAAGACGCGAGCGGGCGGTCGTCGAACCCTGCGAGCGCCGAGAAGCGCGCCCAGGCGAGCCAATTCTCGACGTCGAGCGGCGCCTCCTTGGCCCGGTTCGAAAAGCGAAGCTGCTTGGTCCGGTAGGCAGACTCCTTGGTTTCGACGTCCGAGACACCCTCTTCCTCGTCGCCACCGAGCCCTTCCAGCCGGCCAAAGACGCCTTCCTTCAGCGCCGCGCCGTCCTCTCCCTCGTCACCGTCCTCGTCGGAGAAGGGTTCGCGCTCGTTGTCGTCGTCAGCCGTCCGGTACGGAGCGTCTAAAGGCTCCTCGAGTCGCCGGCGCTTCGAGAAGCGGACGTAGTCGCCGAGCGAGTTGAAGCTGGTGGAGGTTGATGAGGCAGCGGACGGCTGGATTACGAGCGAGGACGCGTTCAGCAGTGAGCGGACAGACTTGTCCGAGTAGCGCAGCGATGACTGAGGCGTTGCAATCGATCAAGGAGAGTGTCAGCCAGATTGCCGACAGGCGGCACGCGAAGCAGAGCGGTCCCATCGGCGCACCTTGTTCCGCCCCCGCTCGTTCCACTCCATCAGCAGCGCGCTCGCATCAGACGCGTACGGCTCGCGAGCAATCTTGAAGCCCCTCGGCAGGCCGACGACGCTGCCAGCTGCGTCGGACCACCCAGAGGGGTTCACTGTGTCAGCACTACCTTCCAGCGTGTGCGAGCAGCAGGCGTGGACAATGTACCTCCTGCCCGGCGAAACTTGGCCACGCTGTACTTGTGCAGCGAGCCGTACGTGATGTTTGCCTCGTCGCCCCGGCCGGCAGCGTAGAATATGTCGTTGACGGCGGGCAGCTCTGGTGGACCCGCCGACTCTTGCCGCTTTGCCGGGGTAAAGTCTTGAGCGTGCTTGTCGTCATACGGCTTGTGTCTCGAGCTCGAGAACCGGTGCGGCGAGGGCGACCGCCTGTGCCGGCGGTGGTGCGAGCTCGATGAGCTGGCAGCCACTCGGTCTCTATCGTCATCGTGCCGACGGCTTTGCCGCTTGACCTCGTCACGATTGTCCCTCCGTCGCCGCTCGGAATGCCGCTCGTCGTCGTCCCTGACGTCGCCCTTGTCGCGGGACTTGCCCTTGCGCGAGCGGTCGGGCGAGCGAGATTGGCGGGAGGACGGGTGCCGGCTTGACGACGGCTTAGGCGGTGGAGCGAACGACGGCAGGTCCGGAAAGGACGAAAACGACGGCGGTGGGTTCGACATGCTGCTCAGGCGACCGCGCCGATCCACAGAAGAGGGCGAGGATCCGAGAGCGGGTTGGCTGTTGAGCGTCAGGAGGTGAAGAGGGACGCTCGCGAGCTGCGTCGTCCGTCCTTCCGGCAGCCTCCACTCCGGCAACGCGGAGTCGTCTCGCATAAGACCCGCGCACTCGATCTCGCCGACAGAACAGGCCTTCGTCTGTCAAAGCTTTGCGAGAAGGAGGTCGCCCTGGCGTGTGAGAGAAAAGCGTATGTATCCCAGCCAGGCAGTTTTGACTCCCCTCTAGATCTTGCTCCTGTCCGCGCCGGCCCCGTCGATCAACGGCGAGAGCGCGCCGGCCTCGACACCGACCTCCTTGAGGAAATCCATGCGCTCGACCCGCAGTCGTCCGGCTGGCGCCCAGTCCACAAGCGCCCAGACTGCTTTGAGCAAAGGCTCAAGTAGAGGCCGCTTGGCCCCGAGGTTTATGGCTCCTCGGAAGTGGCCCTGCCGAACGCGATAGCGACGGGAGAGCGGATCAAGGGGGAATAGGTCAGTCGATAGGCTTCGGTCGTGAGCAGGGAAGAGTCGGGACCGAACCTTGGTCTGAGGTGGCAGGTCCGATGAGAAGCACAGAACGAGGCAGAGCAGCGACGAGTCAAGCGGGTCGGTCAAGATCCGCACGTCGCTGAGGACGGGCGTGTACTGCGGGCGGCCAGCAGCAGGTGAGGATGTGCGCTTTCGGTCAGTACCCAACCTCTCGGACAAGACCGGCATCCGGGTTGCGTAGTGAACGTACAATGAGCTTGAGGGCGCTGTCGACAAGGTTGGGGTGACCCCATCGGAGCGACTCGACGACTCTGCCTGTTGCAGCGCGCGCGGCGGTTCACACCGTCGGTCAGCACCGAAGTCCCCCGCGGCGAGGGAGAGGAAGCGGCGAGAGGTGACGGAACGCAACCTGCAACTTTGCCGTAGATGCTGTTGAAAAGACGACGTCCGCGACTCGGCTCCTCGGACGTGCTCGCAGCCTTAGGCTCGTGCAGGTCAAATGGCTCGAAGGCGGTAGGGAACGGCTGCAGGCCCTCGATCTTTTGGACGGCCGGCCAGATGCCGACGTGCTGCGAGGCCAGATGCGAGCTGAAGGTCGTGAGAGACGAGATGGTCAGGGGAAACCCGATCAAGCTGAACGACTACACAAATCAACAAGGCGCATGTAAGCCTGCTGAGACGGGCGCTGGGGAGCTCGAGGGAGGTTGGGGGGGGATCGTCGGCTGGGGGAGGAGCTGCGCGCGACTTGACAGACCACAACGCACCTTCAGTAGCGCCTCCCGCGTGCGGACCGCGAGAACGAGCGCGCCTTTGTTGCGGCCGTCCATATGATTCCAGTCGTTCTGAACTACGGTGGCCCAGTGCGGCTCGTCGACGTCAGCCGTGGGGTCGAAGTGGTCGACCGCGTAGTCGAACAGTGCGGTGATCGCGTCTGGCTCGTTCAGGCGCGACAGGACGGCGCCGAGTAGCGGGATGTGGACGGTGTACGGCGTCGACGGCGGCAGGTCTCCCAGCAGCGTCGGGAGGAGAGCCTTGAGTGAGGTGGCGGGCATGCTTGGAGGGGGAGCTGGGGGAGAGAGGGGAACGGTTGCAGGTCGTGGTCGGGAGCGAGCTCGTCTGAGGTCTTTCATGCGTCACGGGCGAGGGAGCTTGGGGAGGGCAGAGCTGGCGATGGGTCGACGATCTCCCTACAGTCGTACGAGATCCCCCCCCCATCCTATTTATCCCCAACGAGCCCTTCGCATCCCTCCGAACATGTCCGCTCCCGCGCTCGAGGACGAACCCCGACCGATCGAACTGCAGGAGTCAGAGGACGTCGCGGCAGCGGCGGCTAACGACAGCAGCAGCAGTCAGCAGCTACAGCCCGCCGAGATCGACCCGCGGGCGCTCCGACTTGCCTTCACTCCGGCCTATCCATTCGTCGGCCTGTACAGGTCCGCTCTTGTCGTTCTTGTGGCTCGCTGGTCATGCGCACGAGCTGACGCCCTCACGCCTTTGCCAGACTGCTGACGGACTGGACGCTCTTCAACGCCGTCTGGCGCAAGTGCCGCAACGGAACGCTTCGAGGGCTCGTCGTCGGCGGAGCCTGGGTAGGCCTCGGCTGGAGGCCGACGCTGAGCATCGTCCGCACGTTCGGCGCTTACATCCCGGCTGTAAAGAGATACCAGGGAGACCACATCTTCTTTGGCGTGCGTGTCTCTCTTTCCTTACTGGCCAGCAGTCGCGGGGCGCCTGCGCCGCCGCGACAGGGATGACGCGCGCTGACAGGCAGGCTTGCTCTGCTCTGCCCCCGACGCTGCTCGTATCTTGTCGCCGCCAGTACAATATTCCCGTCTCGGTATACGCGACGACGTTCATCTTGTCGGCCCAATTCTACTGTGTGTCTCTCTTGCGAAGTTCATGTTCCTGAGCTCTCCCACGAGCGCCCTTCGCTGACGTCGTTCGCTCGCCAGACCTGCTGCGCTTCTTCCTGTCGAAGAACCTGCGCATTGCGAAGGCTCGGGCCTGGGCGCAGGTCCGTCGAAAGTCACTCTGCTCCTTGAATGGATCACTGAATGCGCTGACGTTTGACGACATCTCTCTGATGATGGCAGACTCTCGAATCGCGCGGCAAGCCGGCGAGCTTCTGGGGTCCATATGTCGAGGTCCGCTCCATCCCCCCTTCCCTCATCACTCGCGACAGGACTGAGCCGTCGCTGACACGCAACCTGTCGCCACCCACAGGAATGGCAAAGTCCGCCGATCGACAAAGCTCGCAAGACAAAGAAACGCCTGCGGTGGACTCAGTACGCGCTCGGCTGGGTCGGCCGCTTCATCCTGCACAAGTTCATCCTGTTCCCGCTCAACTTCGTCCCCGTCGTCGGTATTGTCATCTCGAGCGTTGTGAAGGCCCTCGGCACGGCGCGCTTCCTACATAGGCCGGTCCGTCCCCCATTCTTCCTTTTCGTCGTGGCCTTCTCGGGTAAGAGGCCGACTTGCACTGACGCTGCTACACAACACGCCTGCTGCAGTACTACGAGTCAAAGGGTATGACTGAGGACCAGATCGACCTATTCATCGAGGAGCGCAAGTGGGACTACCTCCTCTTCGGCTTCACCGCGGCCCTGCTCGAGAGTCTGCCGTTTGTCGGCATGCTGTTTTCAGTCTCGAACCGTGTCGGCGCCGCCTTCTGGGCGCACGACCTCGAGAAGCGCCAGGCGGCGTTCCGGTCGGGCGAGCTCAAGCCACAGGCCCGACGGCAGACGACGATCGACCTCCTGCCTGGATCGGACCGCGTCGGGCTCGGCGGGTTCGGTCAGGTCGACATCAAGAGCGACGCGGTGCGCGAGCGGGTCGATGTGGGCGACATGGTCGGCTCGTGGCGCGAGAAGAAGGACCTGTGAGGGCGGCCGGCTGAGCGGTGTCGATCCATGCCCTGTCCCTCCCCTGCACAAGCGGGCTTTTGCGCGGGGCACGAGGAGCAAGCGGAATGGGAAAGGGGGGCATGTCTATCTGGCTTGAGTGGTGCTAGGAGGCAAGGAGGAAGGGAGACTAGGGCGAGTTGGAGGACGTCGAACAGCAGCTCAAGAGGGACGGCGAGGAGGAAGGACGGCTGAGAAGGTAAGGTTCTTTAGAAGGCTGGAAGGGAGACAAGGTCATTGAGGAAGGCGAGTGGATGTCGGTGTGAATAAGGCGAAGTGGGCGAGGAGACGGGAACGGGGGTGCATCGTGCGAGGGAGACTACATAAGGAGAGCGAGAGGACCCAGACAAGAAAGAAATTAGAAGGTGGAGGAAGAGGCGCAGATCAGACGCGAATCTCGTCTATGACGCGCACATCGGCGGCGAGCGCGCCGCCCTTGTCCGTGGCGACCACGATGTCGGCGGCGTGGACGGCCGGCGTGTTGAGTGCGGTCGAGAGGACCGACGACTCGTACGACGACGACGGCGCGGTCGTCGTGGCTGACAGAGCCGGAGAGGGGCCAGGCGAGGCGAAGGGGGAGCAAGGGACCGGCGAGGCGTGGAGCGACGGGAAGGCGAGGTCAGGCCCGCCGTCTCGGATGATCTCGTCGATCTCGAGGACGGCCCGCGCGCGGTGGGCGACGCCCCAGTAGGACCATTTCGACCACGGAAACAGCCAGGCCCGAACGCCGACCTCGCGCTTGACCGTCTCGAACGCGGTCGGCGTCGACGAGCGCGAGCCGAGCGACAGGTTGCGCATCGGCAGGTCCGTCAGGACGCAGTCGAGCCCCCAGTGGGCGGCCATGACCATCTCCTTCTCGTCGTTGACGGTCCTGCGAGAGTGATGGAGGAAGGTCAGCAAAAACTGCACGCATGTTCAAGGACATACAAAGAAACGACACACCAAACGCCGAGCTTCTTGCCCGCGCGCTTGCAGTCGGCCCGGAAGCGCCGACCGTCGCCGTCGACGAGGCAGTCAAACAAGAGCGAGAAGCCGTCGACGTAGTCCCACCACTACAAGACAATGTCAGGGAGGCACGTCAATTAGCGGCCGGGAGGAAAGCGCGCGGACGTAGAAGACAGGACGCACCTGGCGGGCGAACGCGACCGACGCGCCAATGTGAAAGCGCTGGATCGACCGCGGCAGGTGCACATACGACGGCAGAATAAACGACGGGTGCCACAGGCCGAGGACGAGCCGGGGCAGAATCGCCGGATGGGCCGCGAGGATCGACGCCATGACGGGGAACAGCAGCTCGGGCCGGCTGGTCACCTTGATGTCGAGGTTGAAGCAGACGTGCGCGTTCTCGGGCTGGCGGATCGCACGCAGAAAACGAAAGAGTCAGCGCTCGGCGGTCCAGAAGGTGACGACGACGGGCGCGGCTCACCTGCGTCAGCAGCTCGATGACCTCCTCGAACAGCGGGATGGGCTGATTGGGCTTGGCCGTCGTCCGCAGGTGCCTTTAGACGCGCAGGTAAGCTACAGAGATCAGCTACTATCCTCGGCACCGACGCGGGCCAGTGAGCTTTCGCGCGCGAGCTATCACGACGCGATGCCTACAACGCACTCGATGCCACCGGTCCAGTCCTGCTCGCCAATCAGCCCGGTGCCGTTGGTCGTCCGGTCCAGCCGGGCGTCTATGCATACAGCGAGGCGCAGGATGCTGTGTTGTCAGCACTATACTATACGACAAAGACAGTGCGAAGAGAGCGAGGCGCACCGTGGAAGAGGATAAGCCGGCCGTCCCGGGTGAGATGAACGTCCGACTCAAGCCCGTGCGCGCCCTCGAGGATTGCCGCCTTGAAGCTCGCGAGCGTGTTCTCGGCTGTGGAGGAGGACCGTCGAGCGCACACGCATGGTGTGAGACGGAGGCCTCTTTCTTGCCAAGAGCTAGGCGAGGCAAAAAGGGAAGGGCAGCAGAGACTGACGGTACTCGGCAGACGCTCTGTTCGATGGCGAGAGCAGCGCGCAGCAAGGAGGGACGAGGCAGCGAGAAGGGCCAGCTCTAGTCAGCCCTATCTGTCGTTGGAAAGGGACAGGCACGGACGAGATGTCAAACACTCGAACTGACCCTCGGTGACCCCAGGTGCGCGGCCACTGAATCGACTTGGGCTGAGCGGCCGCCGTCGGGAAGGACATGGGTGACGGAGAGGAGGAGGAGCGAGCTGAGGGCGGGCGGCGATAGGGCAGCGAGCGACAGGAGGGCGGGACGCGTCGAGGCGAGGATGGAGAGGGAAGGAAACACAAGAGAGGATAGGGCTAGCTGTCCATGCGAGGAAAGATGTTGGCACCAGCAGCGCGGGCGTGTTGAGACGCCCTGTTGATGGAAGGGCACGGGAGGAAGAGAGGGCGAACGTTGAAGGCCAGAGGGAGGAACGTGGCAACGAGCTGGCCACTGGCACGGGCCAACACGGCCGTGCGAGCCGGTCAAGCCTGCCGGGGTGCATCGACACTTTTTGCTTACGTAAGACTTGTTGTCGAGCCTCTCGGATCGCATCGACCGTCGCCTCGTCGCTCCCGCTGCCAGCCAAGCCCCTCTCCCGCTCCCTCTCTCTCTCGCTCTCCCAACCCAATCACTTAGAAGTCGGCTTCACAAGCGCTCGCTTGCCCCCGCCTCAAGATGGACACCCCGACCAGGCGCTCGGCCGCCTCTCAGTCGCGCAGCCAGCGACGGTCGGCCAACGCCTCGCCCTACAGCCGCTCGAAGTCGGTCGCCGGCAGGCTCAACACGACGTCCGACCTGCCACTCGTCGCTCCCGTACGTCTCAGCCATTGCCTCCGCACATCAGCAATCTCGCTTCAACAGCCCTCACTTCAGCTGGAGGCAACGACAGATACGCTGCAGCATCTGCATTGGCACCATGTGCTAACACCCCCCCCCCCTCCCTCCTTCTGTCTTGCTCCAGCCCGTTGCCTCGGCCGTCCCCCGCACTTCGTCCATCCGTTCGCTGTTCAACATCATCTCGTCTCCATTCCGATCTGCCGCACCTGCCCCGCAACCGGCTCAGGACGACGAGTCGGACGGCTTTTCGTCCTCTGGCGAGTCGGACGACTTCAGCGAGGAGGACGAGGGTCCCGACGCCGGTCGGCGAGGTGAGCCCCAGCGAGAGGAAGGCCTCAAGTTCGGGTGGGGCACCAAGGGCAAAGAGCGGGAACTCGACGGGACGGCTGACAGCCGGTCAAGGTCGGACAAGGTGCGCTCCAGTACGGCTCTGCTCGGTTTCTCCTCTTGTGGTTCCCCGGCTGACGCCCTGATCGAGCCCAACAGTTCTTGACCTCAGCCGCCTCGCGCTCGTCCGCCGGCCAATGGGCCGCCGCCAACTCGCTCGCGTCCTTCTCGCCGCGCATCAAGCCGCAAGCGACGCACGCGCATGCGCTGCTTCAGATGGAGCCTTCTCCTTCTCAGTCCCAGCCAAAGTACCTCGCCTCGTCGGGCAACGGCGGCATGACACGCTCGTCGACGATGCCGGCGCTTGACGGCTTCGGCCGAGGCGAGGGCGCGCGCCGGCTCCTGCGCGAGGCAGAGGTCGGTGCTGGCATCTCCGAGGCGGATGAGAGCGACTCATCTGACATTCCCGAGGTCCAACGCCTGTTCACGACGGGTCCTGCGGCGCGCGCGCCTGCGCAGGCGCTCCGGCCATTGTTCCACCCGGGCAGCAGCGCGACGGCAACACCCAGCCGGCCAACCGCTTCGTCGTCCGGCAGCGTCAACGGCGGACTTGCGCGATCCACCTCCAACCTCTCGTTCCTCTCCCCCTCGCGTTTCGCCGCGCGACCCTCCGCCCCTCCGTCCGCCTCCACCTCGACCGCCGCCGCCTCGCCGAGCTCGTACTCGTTCGCATCCCGCCCGGGGACGGGCACACCCGCTCGTCGACGCCCCATCTACGTTGGACCGGGTGCTGGCAGCCCTGCGTCGATCCGTAAAAAGACGCCGGCGATGGCGCTCGAGTTCTTGCGCGCGGCCGAGCGCAAGGACGACGACGACTCGCAGCAGCAGGGCGGCACACCGGGCAAGCGTCGTCGGGTGGACGCTGGGCCGGATGAGGAGGACGGCGAGGAGGCGCGCGTCGAGCGCGAGCTCAGCGGCCTGCTCGGCGCGTCGTCGTCAGTCGCGACTCGTCCCAGCGGCGGCATGTCGTCGAGCGCTTCGGTCCCGGCCAACCTGTCGGCCTCGACGTCGCGCAATCAACCTCCTTCACCCTTCACCTTCAAGCCGCCACCACCGCCGGCACCGGCATTTTCCCCAGCACCGACATCCGACCTCGCCTCCAAGCGCTCCTACTCGACCATTCCTCGCGCGTTTCTCAAGAACCCGAGCCTTGTCGCGCCGAGCCCGCTTCGGCAGAGCACGAGCTTCGGACGCGACTCGCCCGAGGCTGCAAAAAGCGGCGGCGTGAGCCCGCCTGCCGCAGGTGGGAAGCGCAAGGAGCGGACAGAGAGCGCCAAGCTGCTGCTCGGCCTCATCAACGCCGACAAGCCGGAGGTGCGTCACCGTCCTTCACCCGCGCCTGGGACAAGGGCTGCATGCACGCTAAACTGACCCAATATCCTTCCCTATCATGCATGCAGCCCGCGCCCGCTCCTCCTGCACCCCCCGCGCCCAAAGCTGTGTCGGCCACCCCAGCCAAGCCATCCTCGCTGCGCGCGTCGACGACGCCTGCGATTCAGAACCCATACCAGTCGTCCGGCCTCGCCTCCCCCTCGCCCCGACGCAACCCACGGCGCTCTGTCGCGGCTACCAACCGCAGCAGCAAGCTCGCGGCTGCATCCCCGGCCAAGACTGACCGGTCGGCCAAGAAGGCCGTCACGGCGCTCGACCTGATTGAGCAGGACGTCCGGATGAAGGAGGGTGCGCCCGCGAGCCCGACGCCGGCCAGCGCCAAGCGCCAGAAGCCTTCGGCTCCTGCAAAGGACATGTCAGAAGAGCCGGCTGTGGACGAGCAGCCCTCGCCTGTCAAGGCTGTCGCTGCTGCGCCTCCGGCCTGGGCGTCGACCCCGCCGCCCGTCGTCCACTTTGCGCCCCCGCCCAAGGTCACTTCAGTCTTTTCTGCGGTGGATGACGCGATGGACGGACCATCGCCTACGCGGCGCACGCTCGACCTATTTGACACGCTCAAGTCGCCCGCGTTCGCCAAGTCACCCGCTGCGCCGTCCTCGCCTGCGCCTGCGGCCGCCGCCCCGACTCGCTCTGGCCAGCCGAGCCCGCCTCCTGCCGCGCCTAAGCCGCCGCCAGCAGCCGCCCCGCCTTCATTCACAACCTCGACCAAAACGCCTTTTATCGCCGCCTCGACCGACCCCAAGGACGTCGCCTCAAAGACGGACAAGCGCCTGCTCCCCATCTTCACGTTCGTCTTTTCGTCGACGGCAACGCCGCTGCCGACGTCGGTCGCTGAGACACAGGCCCGGCGCGAGGCCAAGGTCGCTGACAAAGCCTCACTGCCAAAGTTCGACCTGCTCGCGCCGGCATCGGCATCGGCTCCTGCCCCGCCCCCCACTGCGGGAGGCTTCGACTGGTCGGCCGCGGGCATGAAGGCGCCCGCCAAGCCTGCCGCCAACAGCTGGACCTGTGGAGTCTGCATGGTCGTCAACGGCGCCGACAAGGCAAAGTGCATCTCGTGCGAGGAGCCCGCGCCGAAGAAGGCCGCGCCAGCAGCGCTGAGCGGCAGCAGCTTCAATTGGGCCGCTGCCGGCGTTCAGGCCCCACCCAAGGCACCGGCCGACTCGTGGACGTGCGGCGTCTGCACCATCGTCAACCCATCGGACAAGTCGAAGTGCCTCGCGTGCGAGGAGCCCAAGCCAACGTCGGCCGCTCCTGCTCCGCCGTCGTCGTCGTCGCCGGCACCTGCGCCTGCAGCCACCGGAGGATTTAACTGGGCGGCGGCTGGCGTCAAGCCTCCGCCGAGTGCTCCGGCTAGCAGCTGGACGTGCGGCGTCTGCACGATCGTCAACCCGGACGACAAGCTTAAGTGCCTGGCTTGCGAGGAGCCCAAGCCCAAGTCTTCGTCGTCGTCTACGGCCGCCCCCTCGCCGGCGGCTCCCGTACCTTTAGCCGGCGGCTTCAACTGGGCCGCGGCGGGCATGGCCGCGCCTGTCAAGAAGAACGGCTGGGAATGCGGCGTGTGCATGGTCCACAACGACGGCGCCGGAGACAAGTGCGTGTCGTGCGAGAGCCCGAAGTGAGGGCCAGGGGAGAGGTCGCGCTCGAGCTTGAGCGCAGATTGCATGTTGGCTACAGCAGGCTACAGCCATACCAATCGAGAGCTGGCCGGCGGTCAACGTCGTCGACGCGTCGCGCGATATCAGTGCAGACGGTTGAGCATGTTCATCTGCATAGTCGGCACGACCGGCGCGCGCAGTTCCTTTTGTTTCGTATCCGTGCTTCGTCCCCTCGTGCTTAATTTGTTCCCCTTCGGTCCATATCTGGGAGACCGTCGCCGCTTACTGGGCGACGTACTTGAGCGTCAGGTTGATGGTACCAGCGCCCTTGCTGATGGGGATCTGCAGCGAGCCCGAGGGCTCCGTCTCGGCCGAGAAGACGGTCGAGCCGCCGAGGTTGAGCGTTCCGTCCTCGGCCTACAGGAAGACCGCGCCCATGCCTTTATCAGCGTCTGACAGAGACAGAGGACAACGGAACGAGCAGAGAGGAAGCCGACGCACCATGACAAACTCGGATCCCTGCGTGACGTCGGCGGAGCAGCCGAAGACCATGGTCGTGGGGTCGACGGCGCACAGACCCTTGCTCGAGGTGAGGGTGACGGCGCCGCCGGTGATCTCGGTCAGGGTGAAGCCGGCGCACGTGCCGCCGTAGTACCAGGTTCCACGCGAGATGACGCAGGTGCCGGAAGGAATGGTGCCGTCTGTATGCGGGAAGCAAAGGGTCAGCTGAAATCGAATGCCCTGATGGGGTGACAGACGACGCACCCTCCTCAACGGCGTAGATGAAGCCCTTGTTGGACGAGCCAGTCGCGGTCGGCGACGAGCCGGAAGCAGTCGTGGTCGAACCGGGCAGCGTCGTGTACTTCGGGTAGTACTTTTTGAGACAAATCGGAGAGGGGCGTCAGTCGTCGGACGAAAGGGCTGCAAGGTTCACTGGTGCGCACCTTGATGCCGGTTGTAGGGCAGGTCGAGCCCGAACCCGAGCGGACCGTCGGGATGTAGTCGCCGTCGATCATGGAACCGCTAACATCGAAGAAGTACCACAGCTCGTCAAAGACGCCGCCTGAGGCGCAGTTGACGTTGACGGACCCGCCCCAGTGGCCCTCAAGGGCGGTCGTGATCTCGTCAAGGGTGTAAGTCTGGTCGAGCGAGGGCACGATACCAGCCTCGGCGAGCCACTCGAACGAGGGAATCGTCTTGGCGTGGTCGACCGTTCGCTGGAAGAAGGCAACGGCCTCGGCCTGAGGGTAGTAGTCCTCGGGCGCAATGCACGAAGCCTTGAGGGAAGGAATGCAAGTGGCGTGCTTGTTGTACTCTGGCGGCACGAGCAGGCGAGCGACAAAGACAATGGTCAGCAGAGGAGTTCGGACATCGGAGGGTGTGAGAAAGACGCACCGTGCTCCCAGAAGCTCTCGTCGTCGCCCTGATAGTCGGGCCAGTTTGCCTGCATCTCGGCAAGGAGCTCGGTCTTGCCGTAGCTCTCGAGGACCTGAGTGATGTTGCTGAGCTCCATCGACGAGTCGCAGTAACTGTCGTACGACCCGTCACAGCTGTCAACGGAATAGTCAAATGTCATTCGAAGTCAGCTGGAAGGCCAAACAGGGCTTGGGGACTGCGTAAGAATGACGAACTTGTCGGGCCAGGTGCCGTGGATCGTCCAGCTGTCGTTGGCGCCAGTGCTGGTCGAGCCGGTGTCCCAGAAGAATGTGGCCAAGAAGAGGTTGTTCGAATAGCAGCAAGAGTCGGCGGCCGAGGGAGTCGAGCAGGATGGCGCGTAGAATGAGGGCTCCTGGACGGCACAAACGGAGTCGACGACCGAGGCCGAGCTGGAAGGAGCGGAGGCTGATGAGGAGGCCGAAGCAGGGGCAGAGGCCTGGTGGCGGGAGGGAGAGCAGCAAAGCGCGACGGACGGGGAGATCAACAGATGGGAAAGGGGAGGGAAGTGGGGGAGGGGGGCAGGAGTCAGTCCGACCGGCGCTCGCCCAGCACCCGATTAGGCAGACCACTCACGGCAGCAGACGCGGACGATGAGACGCTGGTGGACGAGGCCTGCAGACAAGAGCGCCAGTTGGTGGTCAGCATCGGGCGTTGAACGTTGGGAATCGCCGGAAGCAGGCGCGCGCGCAGACAGGCGAAGGGGGAACGCACCATCGACGCCGCCGTAGTCGACGTCGCAGCGCTGTAGCCCGCGGCGTTCGAATTCTTGTGCTCGCCGCTCTTGCCCCGGGAGCCACCCTTGCCCTCCTGCTTGGCGTGCGTGTTGAATGGGGGAGGGGCGGCGGCCACCGTGTTGAGGAGAGCGAGCGAGAAGACGCCAGTGGCGAACGCGCGAGCGAGCGGGGACGATGACTGCTGCATCTTTTCGCGAAGCTTGGTGGGAGGGCTTCGAAGAGGAGAGGAAGAGGAGAAGGTGAGGAAGATGCACGCCTTGCAGTCTGCTCAATATGCCCTTTTAAAGGTGTTGCGGCGGGTTGCGGGACACGGGGAAGCCGAGGACGCGTCCCACGCGGGGGGGTGGGGTCAGCCGACGAACGTCTTAGGCTCGATAGGGCGAGATAGCGAACGTTGCCCCGAGCGTCGGTCGGCTATAGGGATGCTTCGTGCACGCCCTGCCCGGGCAGCAAGAAGTGAGCAAGGGAATCAGCGACGGCGAACGACAAGGGCCAACGTGGTCAGCTCGAGCTCGTCGACAACGGGGGTAATTAAAACGTGAGCGCTTGAAGCTCGAACCGAGGGCATCTGTTCTTGCAACAGCCGCAGCGGCAGCTTTGAGACGGCGGGCGAGGTACCTGGATCAGCTGCCCCGAAGAGTTGTCCGTGCAAATCGGGATCCGTCGAGGCGGGCAGGACAGGTGCGATGTAGGACGGACGGCGGCGGCGCTGCAGACGATGCTAGTGGGGGACGATGGTGGGGGACACGCGCGCGCGCATGGGCACGCCGCGCCCGTTGGCCCGAGATAGATCTTGCTGATCTGCTGGGTCAGACAGACCGCGCGTGGCCGGTCAGCTGCGACCTGAGAGGCGGCAATCCGGAAGGAAGGGAGAAGGAGAGAGATCTGCGCATAGTTCGCGTCGAAGACGTGGTCGGAAGCTCGAGTAGCAAGCGGACGGGCGGACGGCACAGGGGTATCGAGCAGCGTTCGACAGGGGGGCCGTCAGCCAGCCGGGTGGTGCTGCTGCGCCCGACTGGGCCGGCGGCCGAGTCGATCATCATCAACGACGGAGTGCGACGGCGCTCTCCTGCCTCCCGCGAAGCGCGACGTCGTCTCGTCCCCTGCAACTCTCACCGGCGCCTTCCTGCTAGCCTGCGCACCGACTGGCTACTCTGTCGCATGGTCTCGTCCCCGCCTCCTTCGCTGCCCGAAGGCATGAGCCACAAGGGCCGGTACCTTCGCTTGCTCACAAATGCCCAGCTCGGCAGCGGCCTCCTCTTCTCGTCCTTCCTGCTAGTCCACCTCATCCCACCTGCGTTGATTGCCGTCACGGGCGAGGAGCGCTCCGGCAGCGCGTTCATGGTGCGGCAGCCGCATTTTTCTGATAATTGCCGGCTCTGCTCGCTCCCTGAGCTCGGCCAGCTGACCTCCCCCGCCTACCCCTCGCACTGCCCCTCTCAGCTGCTCGGCCGCGTCTACTACCAAGGCGCGCTCAGCGAGCCCGTCGTCGTCTATGGCTCGCTCGCGGTCCACGTCGTCTCGTCGGTCTTGAAGCGACTTCTCTCGTCTGCTCCCCTCAAGACGCTCTGGACGTCGTCACACTCGCTCTCCGGCCTCCTGCTCATTCCACCGATCGCCACCCACATCCTCACGCACCGCGTAGGCCCGTCGTCGCCTTCCCCTCCAATCAGCGCGCTTAGCCCGGCAGAGATGGACTATGCGTTCGTCGCCTCTGCTCTTGACCGTTGGCCGTCGCTTTCCGCCGTCGCGTATGGCGCCATTGTCGGTCTAGGCCTCTGGCACGCTTTGGGTGGGCTCAACGTTGTCCGTCGGCGCTGGGGCGTGCCGCTCGCCCACCTCATCTTCGGCGACTCGCGCCGCCAGTCGGCCAGCATCACTCAGACATCCGTATCCTCGAGTCCACCGCCGCCACGAGGACGTAGGTCGGCCCTTCTGAGTGGTCGCGCGGTCGGCACCGTTCTTGGCTCGCTCGTGCTCGCGATCGGCCTTTACCGGCTCCGCAACGACGCCTTTGTCCCTTCCCACCTGCATCGTCGCGTCGTTGAGAGCCACCGGAGCGTCCTCCCTTGGCTTTACAAGTGAGAGATTTGTCGAAAATCAAGAGATCGAGGCGCGCGGATGGCCGGCAAGAGGGACAAGACGAGGATCTCAAATGTCGGTCCAGCGCGCTCGAATGGAACATGGCGCCCGGACCATAAGTGCCCGCCCCAAGCCGACGCCCGTTTGGTCCTCCCTTTTGCGCTCATCGGGCCGCTCTCTTCTGCCTCCCTCGTCGCATTTTCTCAAAAGGAAAGCGCAAGGCAGGCAGGTAGACGCCTTGGCCGTCAATCTTCTTGAACGACGGCGGGAGCGGACGCTTCGACTGCGGACTTCTTCGCTGAGACGGACGGCGACGACACACGCAGGGTCGTCCTCACGGAGGGGGCGCAGGCAGACATGTGCAATGACATGCTCATCTTCTCTCGAGCACGTCACACGCGCGCGCGACTGAGATGATCAATGGGGACGGGTCCTACTTGCAACCCGACACAATGCACGCTCCGGCCTGGCAGGCGCATTGGCCGCTGGGGCAGGAGCAAGCGGTGCTGCCGCAGCTCATCATCCGGGATACGGTGGGTTGCGGAAGTCAGCGCCGATGGGCCTGCGACAGACGAAGTTTGCGGGGATAGGGGAGGGATGAAAGGTGGGGCTGCGTACGTCTGGCAGGCTTCGTTCTTGTTCTGCAGAGAACGTCAAATAGACAGGCGTCAGAGAGCTGGAATTTGTCCCTTAATGCAAATCACAAGTAGACGCACGACGGGGTCCATTGTGGCGAGGTATTGGTGTGCTGAGAGGTCGACGAGGGAATTACTGAGCTTCGTGGGCAAGAGTCGGTAAAGGGAGGAGGGAGGAAAGCCCACCAGCCGGTCCCCTTCCTTTATACACCCTTCCCTGCCTCGTCGCCATGCGGAACGCTCCACAAACAGCCAGGTCAGCAGGCGACATCTTACGATGTGGTCTCGTGGACGCGGAAGGAGGAAGGAACGGCGACAGCACCGGCCGGCTGCAGCAGCTGCGCCAGCTGCAGTGACAAGCCAAGCACGCGCTGCTGCAGAGGCGCCGGGCAAGGTCCGCCCAGCCTCGCCAGCTCTTCCCAGATTTATGACGAAAAATCGTACGACATCCGAGAGACCTACTTGTACCTGATGGGCGTGTGGGCGACCCTGTCGAGGGCGAAGCAGGATTTAGGCGAGCCAATTCGAGTGCAGCAAGGCAGAGGGCTGGCGCCGACGTCGTCGAGCCCACCGCTTTGGCGGAGGCGAGCTGCTGCGAACCGTCACTTCCTCCCCTCCGTCCTGCCTCTTCTGCAACCTCACCGCCGCCACCATGGTCCGAGGACGCCCCAGGTTGGTCCAGCCTGCTCCTTGGGTTCTGATCATGAATTGGACGCGCTGACACGCCCTCCCTACCACAGGCTCAAGTGCAACAATTGCTACTTTGGCAAGCCCGGCAAGTGCGAGTACATCTACCCTGGGGGCCCTTGTACTCGCTGCCGCGACAAGGGCATCGTCTGCGGCGGCATCCCGAGCCGAGGTAGGTCTTGCGTCTCGGAATCCTTTGCTCCGACCGATGTTACCTGGGCGCTCAGAGCTGACCAGAAAAAAAAAAACGATGTCGGTCGTTTCGTGTGGGGGGTGGGGGCAGACGAGCCGATCCCGCCTGGCATGGTGCGACCGGCCCCTCGACCCCCCGGTCGACCCAAGAAGGAGCCCTCAGTCGCAGCTGTACCTGTCAAACGCGGCCGGCCGTCCAATGCCTCGCGAGCCGAGAGCGTGTCGTCCGGAAGCTCCAAGATGGCGGTCGAGCAGCAGCTCGCAGGCAGCAAGCCTGGCGGCGCGACAAGGCCGGCAATGCGGCTCAAGGTCGCCAATCCAAAGACGCGGCTGCCGGTCCCAGACGAATCGTCGGACCTGAGCGCGCCCGACGACAGCGACGAGGACTCCGAGCTCTTCTCAAGCGAGTCGGACGACCCGGATGACCGACCCTTCCGCCCATCGTACGTCCCGCGAGCGCGCGGTCGCGACGCCCCTTCGACGAGGGGGTCGCCCTTTGTCGCGCCTGCGCCTGAGGTCGACCGGACGACTCGATCGCACCTGGCCAACGTCTCGGCCGCCCCGCGCACCTTTTTCAAGCGAGGACCGCTCCCTCCCCAGCCGGGCCCGCTCACGAACAAGCGACCGCGAGGGGGCAATCCACCCGAGTTCTTCCGGCTCAAGGGCGCCGAGCGTGACATCCTCACAGAGGAGGGTAGTGCGGCCGAGATTAACGATCTCGAGCGCATGGGCCTCTACCTCCGACCCCCGCCGCCGGACCCGGAGCTGATCGCGTCGAGGAGCGTGACGGTCACCGCTGCCGAGGCCCGCAAGAGCGAAAAAAGCAACCGGCGGGTGCTTGCACGAAATCGATTCAAAGACACGCTGCAAAAGGAGGTCGATGACCAGGTGCGCCGCCCTTGTTCCTCTCTTTCTTGGCAGCCAGCGCCGATAATCCCCTCATTTGCCGCCCGACTGACATCGACGGCTTTCGAACCGCTCGCCGCAGATGCTGCCGCCGCTTCCTCCCCAGAACACGAAACGTGCAACGACATGGGTCTCGCTGCGCGTGCCGTCGCCTCGCACGAACGGCGCCTCACTCACTGGCCCTCCGGCGCCGCTGCCCACCGACCCCTCAGTCATGGTGCGTCAATCATTCTACTGACCCTCTCGCGATCGCGGTATGTTGGCTGACGCTCATCCCTCCATTCTGTCGTCCTCCCACCCCCATTCCCCCCAAAAAAAAGTACCACCTGAGCCAGGCCCTTTCGTGGCAGAAGCAGGCGCTCGTGCCGGTCGTCCTACCCTCAATCCTCAACGTCTTCGCCCAACATAGTCTGCCGATCAAGGCGCGTGACCTCGAGAATGAGCTGGCCAAGTCGACTGCGTTTGACCAGGCCATCGAGACGCGCGCCAAGCAGATCCTCGTCCAGGGGCTGCAGACGCTGGACCCGCAGGCGCTGGCGTCCGCCGCCAACCCGCCGCTATCGCCATCGCGCCTCCCGTCGTCATCCGATAGAAGGCGCAGCTCGATCAGCAGCTCACCGCAGATGGACAAGGACCTCAAGGTCTGCCCGCTTGACCGATCTCCTCCCTCCCTCTCGCCCCAGGCTTTACTCAGTCTGACCGCGCCGTTGACATCGACCGGCGATCCCCTTGCAGTTCCTGTCCGACATGGCCGTGATCCACCTCGTCAGCAAGCTGCTCGATCCGCTCATGTCGGCCATCTGCACAGCATGCGCCTCCACCGGCGGCGTCATCCTTGACGAGACAGCTTTCAGCCAGCAGGTCCACGCGCGTGAGGACGGCGCCATCTTCTCGGCCGCACGCAAGGAGGCCCGCCGACAGCTTGCGCGAAACCTACTTGCTGAAGAGGACACGGACGAGGGCGTTCAGTAAGCGACCATCTTGCGGCCCGCCGTCATCAGCGATCCTTTTCCAGCCCACCTGCTTCTTCCACGCTCGTCTCGTCCCAGCCTCTGGGTCCCTCTTGCGCAGCCTGTACATCTCTTGCTCAGCCGTCGCTCTTTCTGCCCACCCCACACGCCTTTTCGCGCTCACCTCGCCCAGCACTTGCACATGCACCACCCACACATCCACACAAGCACTCTCGCCCTCTCGCATCACCCACGCCTATGACGACATTACGACCTCCCCTGCCGTGCCTTTTCCCCTCTCAGCATGAATTCTGAATCAGGAGTAAATCTCATGAGATTCGAAGCGGTCGTGAGGTGGATATGGGTCAAAGGCGGCGCACGCGGCTCTATTGCGGCCCGCTCGTGAGCGTCGCCGGGAAGCCACTAAAGTCGGTCTGGTCCTGGACCGTCTCGCCCGCTCGGATGAACGACACGCGCAAGCGCAGCCGGATCTGGCTCTGTATCGGAAAGGAATCGAAAAGGGAACACGCGACGATCAGCATGCAGCACTCAAAGGCCATGGCTGTCGAGCAGACAAGGAGAGGCCGTACACCGACGGGGGCCATGACGCGCATTTGCTGAGTCTCCTGCGCACCGGGGTGGATGTCGGCGTTGGACATTGCCAGCATCTGCAGCTGTTGCGTCTGAAAAGGAGCAAAGAGAACGGAGATGGATTCAGCACAGGGCGCGGGAATCACAAACGCGCGGCGAGTGAAGTTGGGGACGCACTCGAGGGACGGCCGCCTGAAAATTGACGCTCGCGCACGTCTCGCCGGACGTTGCCGTGAATTTTGCGAGGATCTGGATGACACCAGCCTGCGTCGGCGAGGCGCGCGGCGTAAGCGTGACGCGCAGTCCATTTTTCTCGTAGGCCGTATACGCGGTCGGGCCTGCCGACGGTGCGGACGGTCTCGGTTGGGGAGGAGGGGCAGGAGGGGTAGAAGGGGTGGCAGAGAAGGAGAGGGAGTCGAGACCGGAGAGCGAGGAGGACGGGGATGGTGCTGGCGGCGCGGCCGACGTGGACAGAGAGGATGCGGCTCCGCCAAAGAGGGACATGATGTCGGCGTGGGCCGATGAGGGCGCGGTCGGCGCGGTTCCGGCTGATGGGGAGGAGACAAGGAGGGGGGAAGGCCCGGAGCCAAAGATGTCGGCTAGGAGGTCGTGCGTCTGCTGGGCCGAGGCTGCTGGCGCGCCGTTGGCCTGTGATCCGCTGGCATCAGATGGGAGCTCGTCGCCGAGGAGGTCGAGGACGGCGGACTGATGAGGGACAAGGCAGGGGCCGTGTCAGCAGCCAGGTAGTAGGGAGCGAGCGAGTGAAGAAGAAGGCGTCGACGCACCGTATCCTTGTTCGTCTTGGTCGACCCGACCGACCGCTTCTCGCTGACAGTGCCCATGATAGTCGCCCGGATCTCTGGCGGCGGCATGCGCTCGAGAACGCCGCCCCGGACCTCGGTCAGGCCGAGGAGCGAGCCGTACTCGACAGCACGCTGTTGGAGTTCGAGCTCCTGCGTCGTCTCATAGCCCTTGAGCACTTCCTCGATCCGCTCGATCTGCACCTGGCCCGCCGACGACGGCGCCTCAGCGAAGCGTGCCGACAGCTTGACGAGCGCCGTGAGGACAAATTGGGACGACAGCGCGTTCGAGTAGGGCGAGTGCAGGACCGACAGCAGCAGGTCGACAATGTCGGCGTGGGCGACGTGCTTGGCCTCCTCGCCGTCCTCGGCGACCCAGCCCTGGAGGAGGACGTCGCCAAACTCGCCGATGAGCCACGTCGCCGCGAGCGTGAGGCTCTCCTGCGATATGTCGGCCAGCAGGGCGAGGTAGAGCTTCTGAACAGTGTACGTCTGCAGCTCGGGCGTGTGACAGACGAGCCTGATGAAAGCTGACAGGATCTCCTCGCGCACAAAGTTGCCGGCGAGCTTGAGCGTGCGCAGGACTGTGTCAATGTGCCAGCGCTTGTTGGGCGCAAAGCGTTCGGCCGCCAGAGAGATCTCGGTTGTCATGCCGAGCTTGAACTCATTGTCGGCCGCCTCGAGGAACAGAAGGAGCTCCTTGACGACAACGCGGACGTTCGACGCGTTGATGAGGGCGTAGCACAGTTCGAGCGCGCGCCGCCGGATCGAGATGTCGCCGTCGTGCAGGCATGCGAGAATTGTCTGCCGATGCCGCAGCACGGCGTTCGTGTCCATGGCGACGACCTTGTTGAGTGTGTTGAGCGCGACGTAGCTGTCCAGGTGCAGAGGGTCAGCCGACAGGATCCAGCCGAGAGAGGTTTGCGAGGGCAATGCGCACCGGATGTTGTTGTCGCGGTTGCTGAGAAACTTGCCGAGGATGTTGATGGCCATAACGCGAAGGCCCTCGTCGGCCTCAATCTCGAGCACGGCTAGCACCGTCTCGTACAAGATCGAGTTGCCGACGTTCTTAGTCGCGTCCGTGTTGGTCGCAACCTGGGCGAGAACGTCGTTCATCTCCTCGCTCGCCTTTGCGTCGCTCCGGCCGAGCAGGCGCAACAGGCGCAGGATCTTGACCTGAAGGAACGGGTCGGTGATGCCGCTGACGTCGTGCTCGGGAGAGTAGCCTTGCGTCGTAAGCGACTTAAGGTGCTTCACGAGCAGCGGCACGGCCTGCGAGACGCGTCAGATTGGAGGTGTGCTGGATTCAGCACAGACGCGAAGATAAGAGAGAAAGTGGGGCGGAAGGAAGAGCGAGGGAGACGCACTTTGCGGAACTCATCCCGGCAGTCCTCGTCGAGGTTGCACATATCGATAACAAGCGTGACGCCCGACAGCAGCACACCGTGGTTACGGTCCTGCAACAGCGACTTCGCCTTGCTGATAAAATTCTCGATCAGATCGGGCACGCGCTTGACGATGCGGACAGCGCAGAGTGCGGCCTGGCGAGGAGGGGGGTGAAAGCCATCGACTGCCGGTGAGCCTCCTAGACGCCAGACGGACAACACCCCAAGCACTCGGAGAATCAGTAGGAGAGAGGAGAGAAGCACGCACCTTCTTGCGGATGTACGTGTTGGACGAGCCGAGCAGCTTCTCAACCTCGTTGGCGAGGTCGCGCGACATCTCCTCGGACGCGATGTTGGCAAAGGTCGAGAGAGCGAGACCGACGGCGTACATGTTTGAGTGGTTCATGTCGCTGCGAACGAGGGCAGGAGAGGGGCTTCATCAGCGTCGATGCCAGGGAGCAGCTTGTCGCGGCAGCTTGAAGCGAGTACGCACTTCTTCAGCGAGTTGGTGACGAGTGTCAGCACCTCCTGGTTCTCGTCGAGCAGCAGCATCGTGCCGAGGTAGCCGAGGCGCTTGTCGGCGAATCGCGGGCTGGCTACGAGTTTGAGGCACTCAATCTGGCCAAAGTGGGCTGGGTAGCCAAGCATGTGGATGTACAGCAGCTTGGCGATGTTGTTGTGCCGCGCATAGGCGTCATCCTCCTTGAAGGCCGTGCGGATTGCGGCCGACTCCTTCTGGATCGTCGCCCGCTCGTCGGCGAGCGTCTTGCACGCCCGGATGGCCTTGATGAGGGCTGGCAGGCGAAGAACAGAGAGGAAAAAGGAGCACCAGGACAGAAAGGAGCGACGGCAGTACAACGAGAAGTTGCAGTCGGGCCGTGATGATGAAAGGCACGGGAGCGCGGCGAAGGGACGACGAACGAGAGACGAGGAGGGAGGGGCGTGAGCGCGCAGATCTCGGGAGGAAGGGGGGGGGGGGGGGGCGCGTCTCTCGCGAGAACGCGAAGCATAGGGCGCACCCTTGAGGTTATAGTAGCCCATCTTCGGTCTATCCGCTCGTGCTGTGTTGCTGTTGCAGTCGCTGCGGGCGGGATGTGAGGGCAGGAGTTGATTGGGGGCAGGGCTGAGGCGACGAGAGGGAGAGATGCTGGCGACGCGGGCGGCGGCCGCCTGACAACCTGCCGCACTGCATACGCGCAGCTCAATGCAACGTCGGAGGTCTGTTCTTGCGCGAGGCCTTCTCCGCTTCGCCTCGAGCTCCTGGCATGCGCTCGACATTCTTCTCCTCCTCCGGCCACCCTCGCGAGCGCAGACCGGACGATGCTCACCCAAGATGACATCAACCAGGTCATCCATGTGCGTCCTCTCCTTTCGATCTGCCTATGACTTGCGGCATGCGGCTGACCCTCGCGGTCCTGTGCTGCTCCTGTCCTGCGTGCACGCGCGCTCGCCGCCGTCCGACAGGTCATCCAGGTGCTTTACTCGCCGACGAGCGCGCTGAGCCCGCACGACCAGCAGAGCCTGAACCACCAGCTGCTCGAAGCCCAGAAGAGTGATGCTGCCTGGGGCCTGATCGGCCCGCTGCTGTCAAGCGAGGTACGATTCTCCGTCACGGCCGCCAGCAACGAGCTGGGCCAGCGCGACGCGAGCTAATGCCCCTCGAGCTCGCTCTCGCCCGAACTACAGGACGCCAACGTCCGATTCTTCGGAGCGCACACGGCGTCGGTCAAGATCAATCGGGACTGGTGCGTCTCTTCCTGCTGGCTGTAATGCCTGGCAGCAATTTCTAGATGCTGACCGTCGCTCTCACGCTCGACTGGCTGGCAGGGAGACGCTTCCCGCCGAGCAGCACGAGCCGCTGCTGTCGTCGATCCTCGACTGGACGAGCCGCATGATTGCGCTCGACGCCAGCAGCTCCAACGGCATCGTCATTCGCAAGCTCTTCGTTGCGGTGCGTGCATCTCGTCCAGTGGCTCTGTCCCCGCCGACTGAATCGAGGACCTCCAGCTCGTCACTGACGAGACACCCGCGCCCCTTTGGTCCACCCCGCAGCTCGCGGGCCTCTCGATCCGACTTTCACCCGACCTCTTCCCCTCACCGCTAACAACGGTCCTTCACCTAATCCAGCGCCATGTACCGTCGCTCTCACTCCCGCTCGAGTTTTTCAAGATCCTGCCGGAGGAGGCCGCCCGGTCGTCCCTGCTCGGCCCGCGCAAGGTCGCCATGCGCGCGGTGCTCGCAGCCGAGGAGGGCGTCGTCGTCGAGGTCGTTCGCAGCATCGTTGGACACTGGATAAACGGCGACAGAAGTGACGCGCGCGAGATGGAGCTCGTCGAGGGCCTGAATTGCCTCGAGGCTTGGATCGCGAGCAGCGGCCTGAGCGCGGAGTGCGTCGCCTCGTCCTATCCTCCGCTTGCGCGAGCTAGCGCTGCGTAGACTGACTCACATTCTGCTCATGTGCTTGCTCGCAGCCCGCTCACTAGCTTCATCGAGCCTATGATCGCGCTGCTCGACCCGTCCGGCGACCACGCCGAGATCTTCATCGCTGCCGCGTCGGTCCTGCAGGAGATCTTGACCGTCTCGGTCCTCAAGGACGGCCGGGGATCAAAAGTGCTGACCGAGCCGCTGCTGGCGTGGTTCGCTGGATCCGGTCGTGATTTCGCACACCAGTGCTTTGTCTGTGCGTCCCACTCATGCTGCTGTCCGTTCCAACCCACCCGTGCTGACCTTCCAACCTATGGCCCCCAACAGCCGGCGACGTTGAGGAGACGCACGAGGCGCTGTGTAAGCTGCTCGCGGCGCTGGGCGAGCACTCCGCCGACTACATGGCCTTGTCGATTGGCGAGGACCACGTCAAAAACTACGTTGCGCTCATGCTCGGCTTTAGCGGCATGGCGGGCTTCTTCGGCGTGAATGAGGAGGTGTCGGAGGTCGTGCTGCCGTTCTGGTCGCTCTTCCAGGAGGCTCTCACTGCGTCGCCGTGCGTCCTCTCCCTCGCATCTGCCAGTCCAAGACGCTTGCTTAGAGGCCCTGCGCTGACAAGTGCCGTGAAATCGACTCTCGCAGGCACATCGAGACGGCCGACGCCAAGACGCCCGCGCCAGAGTGGCAGCTTGCGCAGGAGGTCTTCTTTGAGCTCATCCGGCTCATGAGGCGCAAAGTGACGCTACCGGCCGACGAAGGCGCGTCGTGGATGCAGGACCAGCGCGACAAATTCAAGAGCTATCGCTTCGAGGTCGGAGATTGCCTGGTGACGGCGTCCGTCCCGTTCCTTCTCTGGCTCCTATTGATCGCCGTGCTGACTTTGACGCATTTTGCCCCCGTTGACAGCTACTACATACTGCGCGAGCCACTGCTCGCCTACCTGCACACGACGCTCGTTGCCGATCTAACGCCGTCAGGCGTGCCCGTCGCCTGGAACGAGGTCGAGGCATCTCTGCACTTCTTGCGCTGCGTTCGCGAGGCCGTTCCGACCGAAGAGTCACACTACCTGCCGTCAATCTTCTCGCCGTCGATCCTTGGCCGGCTGCCGACGACGGGCACGCACCGCGTCCGGGGGACGACCGTCGCCCTCATCGGCGACTATGCTAGCTGGTTCCACCTGAACCCGTCGTACGTTGTCTCGGCCGTCGGATACATCGTCCCCGCGCTCGAGGAGCCGACGTTCGCGGTTGATGCCGCAAAGAGCCTCAAGCGCGTGTGCGATCTGTGCCGGGCCAGCCTGACCGGCCACATTGGCGAGCTTGGCGGGCTGTACACCAATGTCGCCGACAAGATCGAGCCCGAGGAAAAGGCAAAGGTGCTCGAGGCCGTCATTTCGGTCGTCCAGGCGCTGCCGCCTGCGGAGGCTGTCGCTCCAGTCCTGGTGCGTCATGGCATCGATTCAGTGAAGACCTCGCCAGGCTGCACACTCAGTTGCTGACGCTATCCGCACGGCCCTCATGCAGTCCATCACGAGCCCAATCGTTGAGAAGTTGTTCGAGGCGCTGCACAATGCGAACCAGCTGCCCGAGGAGGCGCGCTTGCTCGCGGTCCAGCAGCTCCAGTCGCTGACGGCCATCGCCAAGGGCCTGTCGCCGTCGGACGACTTCGAGTCGGAGCTCAACGACACCGAGGAGGATCCGGTTCGGGCGTCGGTGACCCAGGCCCGCAACGACATGCGCATGGTTCACCTCCGCCAGCGCATCCTCGAGGCCATCAACGGCGTCGCACACGGCTGGGGGACCGACCTCGAGACGGCGACCGTGCGTATGCGCGTCTCGCCCATGCCTACCACCCGCTCTCGCCACTGACCCTCGGCGCTTCCTGTCCGTTTCAGGCTCTGTCCGACTTCCTTAAGGCCATGTCGGTCAATGTCTCGAATCCGACGTTGTTGTCCATCGAGTCAGCACCGCTCGTGCAGCTGATTGCGTCGGCCGCTTCGCAGCACGTCAACAGCGTCTGGCTCTCTTTGGCCGAGACCTTCGTCAATCGGCTCACGCCCTCGCCTTTGTTGTCGAAGCGGCCGGCCGACTACAACCACGCCGCGACGATCGACACGGTCCGCGAGGCGACCGGTATGCTCGTCGCCGCGGGCGCTGGAGCCCTCGCGCAGGGTGCCGATGCCATGCACGCCAGCCCTGACATCGTTGAGGGCCTCTTCAAGTTCTGCGGCGCTGTCGCGGCCCGCTTCCCCGCTGCACTCCTCTCCCCGCCAACCGAGGCGCTCAACGTGATGCTGCAGATGACGGTTGAGGGTCTGCGCTTGCCGGACCGCTACTCGCTTCAGGCCGTGACGGGCTTCCTGACGGCGCTGCTGCGCGGCTCGCGCACGCCGCACGACCTGACTGAGGCGTTCAACCCGGTCCTACGCGCTCACGGCCAGGCTATCGTCAGCCGCATCATCGCCGGCGCCGAGGGCCAATCGCCTAGGTCGGTCGTCCCGCATCTGGCTGAGCTGCTGGCCGCGCTCGTCACGCGCATGACCGAGGACTCCGCCGTTTGGCTCGGCCAGGCGCTGTCTGTCGTACGTCTGACCCCCCTCTTTCGCCTCGCTTGCCCCGCATGATCTGAACCTGCTTGCTGACATTGGTCGCGATTCACCCTTCTGCAGCAAGGACACCCGGACTCGAAGGCGACGCCCAAGGCCCGCGAGAAGCTGCGGTCGTCGATCCTTGCGTCGCGGACGACGAAGAAGGTGCGCGACGGCCTCAACGAATTTGCGATCGTCGCCCGTGGGTTGGAAGGGTCCGCGTACGCAGGCGTCGCGCCACCTTGAATCTTGCATGATGACGCCCGCATTTGAGGACATCAAGTCGAAGGGGAATCGCAAGCATGCGCCAAAGGGCGGCCCCCTGGAGGTAGAGACGCGAGTGCGTGCACCCAAAGTGCAAGCGCAGTTGAGCTCTGCGCGCCGTCCGCGTGAGGCTTGAGCGTCGATGTCTCGCCCGGCGAGCGCGAGCGCCAGAGATGCTGCTCAGGCCTGCCTCCCCTCCCTCGGAACCGCCGCATACAGCCCACCGATACACTCCTGCGTCTCACCAAGCCTCAGCTCCCACCGCTCTCTAGCTCTTGGAATCCTCCAGCACCACAGGAGCCATGTCGCGCGGCGCCGGCGCGATCGAAGACGAGCTCGCAGGGGTCGACCTCGGCGGCGCAGGAGGGAAGGACGACCAGGGGAGCGGCCGGAGCTCAAGAGGCGAGCACCTGCGTGAGTCCACCTGACCCCCCAGCCCAGCGTACTTTGGCCGCCTGATCGCTTGGAGGGTGTAAATTCCAACCTTCCTCGTGTCGCTTGGAGCTGCAAATGTGTTGCAGGAGAGGATGGAGCGAGGTTGATGCAGAGCGAGAGGGGTTCCGACCAGGGCTGGCGAGGCTGGCTCGAGCTCGGAGGGGGCTGAGGAGTAGGATATCAGCATCCCCACTACTCAACCTCGCAGACCGAGTCATGTAGGCCTACCAGCGGCGTCTGCCGTACCTTTCACCGAGGAACCCGCGTCGTCCAACTCGCCTGGCGGGCGACTGCCAGAAGCGTCGACGGCGGGCTCTCACCTCTCGGAAGCGGCCCCCGCCAGCAGCAGCCGCGACGACGCCCCAGCTTCTCGCCCTCCGACTCACCTCGCTCTGTCTCCATGCGCAACCGGTCCCGCCCTTGGCCTCCTGCCGACAGCTGATGCTGCGATGCTGATCGACGCACCTCTCCCTTTTGCTTCCCCCCCCCCCCCGCTTCCTTCTCCTCAGACGGCGACTACCAGCCTCAAAACACAGCACCATCACTGTCCTCGCATTCGTCGCAGCAGTATTCGCCAAACTATTCCGGCAGCTCACAGCGTTCCGGCACGTTCGCCAACTCGTCGCAGACAACGCTGTCGACCTCTCCGACAGGCGGAAGCTCGCAGCTCGTTCCGGCGACAAGCGTCACGCCGTCGTCGCCTGGTCAGCCTCAGCCAACGCCGTCAACGTCTTCTGCTGGCGCGTACCAACACCAGCAGCAGCGGCCGTCGGTCTCGTCGGTCGCGAGCGCTGGCACGACGACCGACACTCAGAGCATGCGCGGCAGGCCGAGTCTCGAGGACACGCGCCGGCCGAGCTCTAACGCCAGCCTGCACTACCCGTACAACGGCGGGCGCGCGAGCCTGAGCAGCCCGACGCACGAGGGCGACGGCGCTTCGTTGTCGGCGCTCGGGTACGGCGGTCCGCCAGGGAGTGGAGGGGTACCCGTTCAGTTTGACGAAGGCGTGCTGAGGCAGCTGTGTGACCTCGACGTGAGTTCTGGTTGCATGCTGGCAGCGCTCGGAAGAGGAGTCGCGCGTGCGGGCTGACGCGCATCCCGACTGCTCTTTCGCCAGTGCGCCATGCCTCTCCTTGACAGCCGGATAAAGCAGTCGCTTGCCTCGTGCAAGGTTCGTCTCTACCTCCACCTAATCCCTCATCCGTCCTGCGCCCTCCTGTGTCCGATCCTGACCCCTCTCGGCGCTTGCGTTTGGCGCCCTCGCAGCAAGTCTCCGTGTTCCTCAAGGCGCGCGCCAAGGTCGAGGAGAGCTATGCACGGTCGCTGGGCGAGATGGGCCGCGACCTGATGGACCAGTATGCACGGAGCGAAAGCAAGGCTGGGTCCGTCCTCTGACGATTTCTTCACGTCCTCTTTCCTGGAATCTCCTCTGACTCCGCGATCCTCTTGTGCTCGCAGGACCTTCATCAAGGCCTACCAGGACTCGCTCAAGCTCAACGACACGATCGCGCAGCAGCGGCTGCGCTTCTCGATGCGGCTGAACGAGATGGGCGACGAGCTGTCGGCGCTCGGCAAGGAGATGGAGAAGGCGCGCAAGCAGCACAAGGAAACGGGCTCACGATACGAGAAGTCGCTGCAGGACGCTGACCTCGCGATGGAGAAGGTGTGTGCCCGCTTGTCCGCTTGTCCGCTTTTGAGTGAGCAAGGGTCCTTGCTAGCGAGCTGCTGATCGCCTTCCTCCCTCGCTGTTCTTCCCCATAGGCCAAGTCGCGCTTCGACACGACGGTTGAGGAGCTCGAGCGGATCCTCATCATCAAGGAAGGCGGCAGCCTCAAGGACGCGACGATGCAGAACGGCGCGCCGGGCACCAATGGGGCCGAGAGCAAGAAGATGTTTGGCAAGCTCGGCAAGGGCGCGGGCGGGCTTTTCAAGAACAAGAACCCGGTCCAGGTGCGGCTCTCCGGCTGTCCGACCTTTTACTGGATACCATCTGGCTGACCCTCGGCTCACCATCAAAACGCTCGCAGATGCAGCGCCAGGAGGACGAGACGCGCGTACGCATGTCGCAGACGTCGGACGCGTTCCGCCAGGCAGTGCTTGAGGCCCAGAGCGTGCGACAAGAGTACTTCAACTCGCAACTGCCAAAGATCTTGCGGGTGCGTCTTTCCTTCTTCGCCGCTCTTGAATCGCTTTAGTGGGCTTCTCTAACGGTCCCTCCCATCCAAAACCGTCATTTGACAGCTCCTCAAGCAGTGCGCAGACGAGATTGACCTGGCGACGCAGTATCACCTGTCTCGCTACGCCTTCCTCTACGAGTCGCAGCTCGTACAAGAAGGCGGCGCGATCGCGCCCATCGACCCGCCTGACGGTGCGCACCTCACCGTGGTCCTTTACATTTGTGTGGCAGGACAAGTGGCTGACCTCCCCGGCTTTGGTCATCGCAGGCACGCATGGCCTCAAGGCGATGATCGATAGCGTCGACAACCGGACCGACTTCAAGACGTTCATGCAGAACTTTGTCGTCGCCCGCTCTGGCCCGAGTCGTGGCCCGCGCCGGGAGGGCCTCTACGAGGAGGGCTACGTGCGTCATACGATTGCTTTTCGACCCCCTTGCGAAAGTTCACCCCGCTGATCGGCCTGTATTACCTCCTCGTGCTTTTAGCAACCACCGCTGCCGCCACACGTCTTGAACTCGCAGATTCAGACTCAAGGCGGGGCCTCGCCGAGCGGCAACCAGGTTTTCGGCTTCGACCTGACGGACGCCATGCTTCGGGATGGGGACGAAGTACCGCGCATTTTGGAGATGTGCGCCGAAGCAATCGAGGCTCGAGGTGCGTTACGCGCCCAGCTTCCGGTCTTGCGTGCGTCCGTGTCGAGCGGCAGCTGACTCGCCCTTGTCTCTTCTCTTGCGCAGGTCTCACGTCAATGGGCATCTACCGGCTGTCGGGCATGACGTCTTCGGTCCAGAAGCTGAAGGCCGCCTTTGACCGAGGTGCGTCAGCTTGCGCTGCTTGGCCCTGAATTTTCGTGCGTGCACTGACGCTCAACCGCTCGCCTCTGCGCCCCGCAGACGTCCAGGCGGTCGACCTCAATGGCGATGATGCCTACGCCGACATCAATGTGGTCGCGAGTACACTCAAGCTTTGGTTCCGCGAGCTGCCGGATCCACTCTTTACCTACAACCAGTTTGGGGCGTTCATGGAGGCCGCCCGTCTCGACAACGACCGGCTGCGGCACATCCGACTGCACGAGCAGATCAACGAGCTGCCGGACGCAAACTATGCCGCGCTCAAGTTTTTCATGGCGCACCTGCACAAGTTCGTCCCTTCTTTCACCTCCGGCACTTGTCCTTGAGAGCGGCCTGCTGACTCGCCGTTCCTCACTCACCGCAGGGTCCGCGAGCAAGAGAAGATTAATCAGATGTCGGCGTCGAATCTCGCCATCGTCTTTGGGCCGACACTGTTCCGCCAGCCTCCAGAAGGCGGCGGACCCGAGGGTCTGTCGATGCAGGACCTCATGAGCTTCCAGTGCCGCGCAGTCGAAACGATCCTTCTCAAGTACGAGGAGATCTTCGTATGATCGCGGCTTGCATTCACCCCCTTACACGTTTATGATGCGCTCCGCCCGCCCTTTTCCTGGGGCTGCTTGATACCCCCCTCTTTCTATCCTTTCGATTGCATGTCGCGTGCATGGAACGTCTCTCCCGCGCAGTGTTTTACAAGACAACATGCGGACGTGCAGGCTCCAGGGAATGACGACGGGACAAGATGGGGGCCAAGATGCAGAGGCAGGGCAATTTACGAGGTGGTAGGGCGCGGATCGATCAAGTGGGGGAGGCGAGTCAATGACGTTTGCTGGCCTCGACGAGCCTGCGGAACGCGTCGGCGTCCTCGCCGCACCCCCGGACGTCGGCAAGCAGGTGGCCCACTGACAAACGGACAGTCCCCATCAGCCCGTCCATCTCTCCCATCGCGATGAGGACGTCGTCGTCCAAGAATCCGTCCGAAAGGGCCGGTGGAGCGGGGGCGGGTGGTGGTGGGAGCGGGGCGGGGACAAAGAGGTTGAGCGGGAAGGCGGGGTTGGGGTTGGGCGTCGAGACGGGTTGGGAGAGCGAAGTTGGGTGCGGGAGAAAGGTGATCGACTGGGTGAAGTAGAAGCGCTCGTGCGAGAGGCTCGCTGCAAAGGGGAAGAGGGGAGGAGTGTCAGCAAGAAAGATGCAAGTGCGCAGAACCAGCTGGGCGGCGGGAATCGAGTGGACACACATATGTTGATAGAAGGGGACACGCCGATCGGACGAAACGGCGCCGTCGCGTTGAGCACGATGACGAATCTTGAAGAAGACCATGCAAACAGTCAGCCAAGTCGGGCTCCGTCGAAGGTCGCGAGGAAGGAGGGAGAATGAAGGCCAACTCACCGGTCGTACCAGTAATGGCTCTCCTTCTTGTCGTCGAAGCTGTTAGAGCGAGCGGTGGGAGGGCGCGCAATTTAGCGGGATGACCAAGAAGACCGAAGGCAGAACCCACGAGCATCCGAGAGGGCATGAAAGGCGACGCACAATTTGGCATGGGCAAGCCCAACGAGCACTGTGTCCTTTGCCGTCCGAATCCGCTTACCCTTCCCTCGCCCGCGCAGCGTGACGGGGTGAAATGGCGTGGCGTGGTGAATACCGACGCGATACCCAACCGGGCCAAACAAGTCTGTCCCATGCACCCGGTCTATGCACGTCTGCAGCAGAGCCGAGTCGGCGGTTCCGCCATCCGTTTTGGGGGAGGGGATATGCTTGACGTAAGGGAGGAAGGCATGCCCGGACGGAGTGGGCAGGTGGGGGTGGGGGAAGAGAAGCGTCTGCGGGGAGAAGTCGTAGTGAAAGTAAGGCAGCGGGAGGGACCCGGCGAACGCGGTCGGCTCGAAGGGTGAGAAAAAGGCGGCCCAGCTCAAAGAGGGTCGGAAGGGGAGGGGGTGTCAGCCATGGCGCTTTGCGGATGCCAGAATGCGCTGAAGGTAGCCACGCGGAACAGCGAAATCGGAACGGACTTTTTCTCGCGGTCGCTAGCGCCATCGAACCACACTTCGGACCCGAGGTCGAGCTCAGCCGCCGGCCAACCGCTCTCCTCGACCGTCGGCCAGCCGATGCGCTCCAGCTCGTCCCGCAGCGCAGGCCACAATACGCGCAGGTCCATCACGCCCAGCGTCCGGCAGGCATCTGGTCGGGCCGTGTCCATCCCCATCACCATGAGCGGAACGCCGTCGGGCGACCAGATGGCGCGCGGGTCTTCCGGGCCAGGGGTCGAGCTGTCATGAGCGATTTCGAGGTCAGCGCTTAGGCTAGCAAAGAGAATGAAGGCAGGGGGGGGGGGGATAGAAGCAGCAACGAAACAGAAGGAACAAACCCCCAAGGAAACTCGCAGCCGGGCGACGGATCCGTCCGGAGGTCGAGCATCCACGAGTCGGTCTTCTGGACGACGTCGACGCCGTGCTCGAGGTCGGCAAGATAGGCGATGATGCTGAAAAGCCGCGTGAGAAGGGTTTTTTGGGAGGGAGGGGCAGCTTTTGATCAGCACGTGGACCCATGGCCATGTATGGATTCGGCAGGTACACATCGAATGGGCTGAGTGGGGAGAGAGAAGGGGAGGACTCACGTCCTGCGCTGAAGGAACGTGTCGGTGACCTCCATCAGGCTTGGCCCGCGCGCAAGAACGGCAAGCGCGTACCTCGAGCCCGGCGGCATGCGCAGGATGGCCGGATTGAACACGAAGCCCTTGCCCTCGTACCGATCGCGGTTCGAGTCGATGGGCTGTCCTTGACTCGGACCTGTCGTGCCGTTCAAGATGCGGTCGAAGGCCGTACTGAAACGCGTGTAGGCGCAGCCGGTCGACGGGCAAGAGGTCGGTCCGAACGTCCCTTGGTAGCCAGCTGCTGCTGCTGATGCAGGCAGGGCCGGAGAGTCGTACAAGAGTGGTACGTAGGAGCTTGAAGAGCCCGTCCAACTGAGGACGACCCAAGCGACGCAGAGGAATCCGCCGACCTGGGCGAGCCCGAGCGCGATCCGCCGATGGGTGAGGATCGACCGAGCGAGGGCAAGCGGCCGGGCGAGGGGGTTACCAGTGCTGCCGCTGGCCGAGCGGCTGATGAAGGGCAGGCTAGAAGACCCGTAGGACGACGTCATCAGACTGGAACCTGATTGGTGCTTGGGTGCGACGAGAGATCTGTCCAGGAGCCAGCCTGCGACGTGTGTTGAGGTAGAGCGAGCGAGCGAACAAGCGAGCAAGCAACGCAAGCGGAGAGTCCGGTCAACGCGAGCTCTGATACGGCGCGAGCCTGGCGAGAGGCGAAGCTCGAGTCGGGAAGACCGGCGGGACTGTTGCTGCTGACTGGACGGGAGAGCTGGCCGGCAGGCGCGAGGATGGGATGGAGATGGTGAGCAGTACAGACAAGAAGACAGGGGGGAGGGCTGAAACCTCCGGGAGCCTCCGGGCTATCGGAGGCAAACAAGTTCGAGGCCCGTGACAAGAGTTACGGCTCTCTCTGCGCGCGCGCTGCCCCGCCAAATCTGGACAGAGAGCCGCCGCCGCCCTCCGAACCTCGACCTCCCTCCCCTTCCCATTCTCTCTGCCTCGCTCGCGTCGCCCACCATGGACAACCTGCCCGAGGACCTCAGTCAGTCTCTGCACCACTTCAATTGTGCTCCAGGTCCAGCGCTGCGAGCTGACCGGCTGTCCCCTCTCCGCGCCCCCCGTCCGTCCGCGCGCCCGCCAGCGATTCACTCGGCCTACGACACGATCCTCATCCTCGACTTTGGATCGCAGGTACGTCGCCCCGCCCTAGCTTCCAAATTTGCAGGCGCTCAGGCGGTCGCTCTTGAGCTTCCAGTCGGAGGCCTGGCAGACACACCCCTGTCTACCAGCGGTCGGAGGAGATGACCGGGCGACCAACCTCACCTCCTCCGCGCTCCTCCGCGCCCGGCGGACAGCTCAGCTAGCTGACCCTTCGCCTTGTCCGACCCTCCGGTCCCGCTTGCTGTCCCCGCAGTACTCGCACCTGATCGCCCGCCGATGCCGCGAGTTCAACATCTACTGCGAGCTCCTGCCCTGCACGCAGAAGATCTCTGAGCTCTCGTGGAAGCCCAAGGGTGCGTTCGTTCTCGCGACCCTGTTGCGCTTCTGCCGCTGACTCGAGCTTCCCTCATTTGCGCGCCACCACGACGACGATGACGGACAGGTATTATCCTCTCGGGCTCGCCCTACTCGGCCTACGACGCCGACGCGCCCCGCGTCGACCCCGCCGTCTTTGAGCTCGGCGTCCCCGTTATGGGCATTTGCTACGGCCTGCACGTCCGTCCTCCTCTCATTGCTTCTCATTCGCGCGCGCGCGCGCGCGCTGCTGCTGACTTCAATTATGCCTTCTCATTTCGCTCATCTCGCTCGCAGGAGATCGCTTGGAACTTTGGCGGCGAGGAGTGCGTTGCTGCGCACAACAAGCGTGAGTACGGCGTCGCCGACATCAACGTCGTCCAGACGGGCTCGGCCTCTGCCGACGCGCTCTTTAAGGGCATCGCCGAGGACGCCTCGGTACGTCCCGCTTTCTGGTGCTCGCTGCGTCTCTGCACCCAGTTCGCGCTGACCTATCACTACACGCTTTGCCTGCGACCAGGTCTGGATGTCGC
Organism: Cystofilobasidium bisporidii; assembly: GCA_014825535.1. Lineage (NCBI taxonomy): Eukaryota > Fungi > Basidiomycota > Tremellomycetes > Cystofilobasidiales > Cystofilobasidiaceae > Cystofilobasidium > Cystofilobasidium bisporidii. Next base: position 172,113 of record MVAK01000021.1, read on the forward strand.
ACGGCGACCAGGTCACCGCCCTCCCGCCCAACTTCGTCACGATCGCCAAGACTCCTACGGCCCCCTTCGCCGCGATTGCGCACGAGTCGCGACCGATCTACGGTATCCAGTTCCACGCCGAGGTGACGCACTCGGCCAAGGGCAAGGAGGTTATCAAGAACTTCGTCGTCGACATCTGCCAGGCCCGCCAGGACTGGACCATGGTGCGTCTGGCCCGCATCTTCGGCGCACTGCGGTGGAACACAACGTTGAGGCTGACCCGACGACTCTTCCTCCGCGTTGACAGGACACTTTCATCGAGAAGGAGATTCTCCGCATTCGCAAGATCTGCGGCGACAAGGGCCAGGTCATCGGCGCCGTTTCCGGCGGCGTCGACTCGTCCGTCGCCGCCAAGCTCATGCACGAGGCCATTGGTGACCGGTGCGTGTCTTCTCTCTTGAACTTGCGCGAGTGAGAGACGCTGATACCAGTCCCTTTCCCCTCATGCGTCACAGCTTCCACGCCATCATGGTCGACAACGGCGTTCTCCGCGGCGGCGAGGCTGCCCAGGTCCACGAGATGCTCAACAAGGACCTCGGCGTCAACCTGACGGTCGTCGACGCCTCGGACCTCTTCCTCTCGCGGCTTGAGGGCGTCGAGGACCCCGAGCGCAAGCGCAAGATCATTGGCAACACGTTCATCGAGGTCTTTGAGAAGAAGGCGGCCGAGCTCGAGGCGTCGTTCGAGGAGAGCGGGTACGCGGGCGAGAAGGGCAAGATTGAGTGGCTGCTCCAGGGCACGCTGTTCCCCGACGTCATCGAGTCGCTCTCGTTCAAGGGCCCCTCAGCGACCATCAAGACACACCACAACGTCGGCGGCCTGCTTGCCGACATGAAGCTCAAGCTCATCGAGCCCCTGCGCGAGCTCTTCAAGGGTGCGTTCGCCACATCCGCGTTTCTATTTCGTTGAGCGAGGGGCTGCACAGTGGGCTGAACGAGACTGCATCCTTCCTCTGGCTTCGCAGACGAGGTCCGCAACCTCGGCCGCCTGCTCAAGATTCCGGAGCACCTCGTCGGCCGACACCCCTTCCCCGGTCCGGGCCTCGCCATTCGCATCATCGGCCCGGTCACGCGCGACCAGGTCACCCTCCTGCAGAAAGCCGACGCCATCTACATTGAGGAGATCCGCGCTGCCGGCCTGTACGACCAGATCTCGCAGGCGTTCGCTGCGCTCCTTCCGGTCAAGGCCGTCGGTGTCGCCGGTGACAAGCGCACGTACGACCAGGTCATTGCCCTCCGCGCCGTTGCCACCGACGACTTCATGACCGCCGTGCGTCTCGCCCTCCTCTGCGTCCCCTTGTCATTCCCGCTTTGGCTGATCCGTCCTTCCCCACCTGACCACACAGGACTGGTTCCACTTCCCTCCCGCCGTCCTGCGCAAGATCTCGTCGCGCATCACGAATGAGGTCGCCGGCATCAACCGCATCACGTACGACATCACGTCGAAGCCGCCGGGCACGATTGAGTGGCTTTAAGCAGCCCGCCCTCTTTTCCCTTCTCCTCTTGCCTCTCCTGATTCTCTGTCCGCCCTTGAGACTGGACCCAACCCCACGATCTTTTTTACCTCCAAAATCCGGTCCTAGACGCGCCGCTTCGCAGGGCACCTTGTACCCCTCCTCCATCCCTTGCACCGCACCAATCTCTTCCCCCCAAACTCCGCCCAGGCTATAACATTAGACGCGACAAAGTACTCTTACGGGCCAAAATGCAAACAGGAAGAGTTCATGGGTGATCAATAGGAGGCGATCCAATGGGAAAGGCTAGGGGCTACAGCGGGAGGGGTGGAGGCCCCAGGGGTACAGACGGGTCTTAGCACTGCGAAACAGAGGTGAGGGCGCAAAGGGCAAGTCAGCTTCGTCTCAAGTCTGCCGATTGTATGCCACGGAAGCAGCAAGGAGAACGCACGCAACACTCGCAGCACAGGATGCCGGTGCTGTATTCCACGCAGGGATGCGGACAAAAGTCAGTCTTTTGGCTCTCGCCAAGGGGCGGAAGGAGATAGTAGGGGTCACGCACATGCACCCGCAGATCCAACTGCAGCACCCGCATCCGCCCCGCACACGCAGCGTATCCGCCGAAGTCGTCCGGCCGCCGTCGACCGTCTGTTTTGCGCGAGAGTCGTTGACCGGAGAAGAGCTGGTCGGGAGTGAAGTCAGTTCTACGAGCGAAGCGGGACAAGGTTGACGGGTCAGCTGGCTGCTGCGCGCCGCGCGCTGAAAGGGAAGGGAGGTTAGAGGGGGTGACGCACGCATGCTCGCTCGAGGACTCGGCTGGAGGCCATACGCTGTAGGAGGAGAGGCGAGGGTGGGCGACGGCATGTTGCTGCTGGACGGCAAGCTGGTGTTGGAGGAGACGGTCATGGTGTCGAGTTGGAGGGAGAGGTGTTGCGGGGGAGGGGTAAGGGTAGGTGGTGGCAAGTAAGCTGTGAGGTCGGGCTGGGCGGGAGTGGAAGCGAGTGGGATGGTCGACGTCGGTGAGAGAAGACCGAGAACCTTTATGGCAGGGACTGGGTGCAGGAGAGGTCGGACAGGAGGGATCCTCCAAGAGAGGCGGTGTCGGGAGCTGGCGGCCGGCCGCCAATTCCTCAGGGCTCTGCCGCAGGCGTCGGTCACGCGCGGCCCGTGCGGCGCGACGCCGCAAGCTGGGCGTCGAGCGGCCAGCATGTGTTGCGCAGAGCAAAGACGGTCTGGCGGTCGGGACGCAGCTGGCGACTGACGGCCCCGGCCTGCTTAAAAGCTCAGGGCAAGGGGGATAGATGCGATGCTGGCAGTCTAGCAGCAGCAGCGCAAGGACTAGTGATCAGGTACGGCCTGCGGCTCTGCAGCGCGTCTTTGGTGAGCAGGACGAGCTGCCGCAGAACGGTCACGACGACGCTCATCGGGCCTCTGCATCACTTCCTCAGCTGCTCCAACATGGATGTCGACGACGCAAAGGAGCCCGTCGTCGACAACAATGAAGCCTTGTCTTCCGAGCCCAAGCCGATCCTCGCGCTCGAACAGTCGGTCGTCAATCGGATCGCGGCGGGCGAGGTCCGTCCAGCTGCTGCTCCCTCCCCCCTTCGTGACGCGTCTCACCGGGTGCTTGGCAGCTCGTCTGGTATCGGCAGCTGACTTCTTCTCGAGCTCTGCTTTCTGACAGATCATTCAACGTCCCGCTAACGCGCTCAAGGAGCTGATCGAGAATTCACTCGACGCTGGCGCGCGCAATATCCGCGTCACCGTCAAGGATGGCGGTCTCAAGCTGCTCCAGATCCAGGACGACGGCTGCGGCATCCGCGTGCGTCTCGATCAGCTACTTCGCTCGTCGCGCTTGTCTTTTCCGAGTGCTGGGTGCCCAGAGGTCACGGTCGACATTGACCCGGATCACCTCGTCTCCCTCGCTGTCGCGGCAGCATGCCGACCTGCCGATCCTGTGCCAGCGCTTCACGACGTCCAAGCTGCGCACCTTTGACGACCTGTCGCGCATGACGACGTACGGCTTCCGGGGCGAGGCTCTCGCCTCCATCAGCCACGTCGCGCACGTCACCGTCTTGACGATGACGGAGGGCAGCTCTTGCGCGTGGAGGTGCGTTCCTTGTAACGTCCCCCGAGGAACGTTTCCGCTGCTCCCGCGCTGATGTCGCCGAAACCCGGGTACATGCGCTGGGGTCAACGCGCTCAGGGCAAACTATTCGGACGGCGTTCTCGTCCCGCCAAAACCCAACGAGTCGAGCGAGCCCCGTTCGGCAGCGGGCAACAAGGGCACGACGATCACAGTCCGTCCTCTGCCATTTCTCCCCTCCAGCCCTCATCAGACGCTGACACCTGTCTCGCCGCCGTCGCAACAGGTTGAGGACCTCTTCTTCAATGTGCCGTCCCGCAAGCGTGCGCTGCGCAACATTTCAGACGAGTACGCCCGCGTCGTCGACGTCGTAACCAAGTACGCGATTCACAATCCGTCGGTCTCGTTCGTCTGCAAGAAGGTGCGTCCTCTGGCTTGACCTGGTCGCAAGAGTGAACGAGCAAATCTGACCCGCTCTGGTGCATGCAGGCTGGCGTCGCAAGCCCCAGCGTGTCGACCCCTGCCCGGTCGTCATCGGTCGACACTATCCAGCTCGTCTTTGGGCCAACGCTGGCAAAATCACTGCTGCCGCTGCCGTCTGTCTCGAGCGCCGAGCTGGGCCTCGAGACCGCCGAGGGATGGGTCAGCGGGGCCAGCTACAGCGCGCGCAAGGCTGGCGGCTTTGTCGCCTTTGTCAACCGTGAGCCGAACTCTGTCTCGATTGTCTTCCACCAGCGGTGCTCTGAAGCGCAACTGACCGAGAAGACCTCCCTGCGCTCGGACTCGCCCGACAGATCGACTCGTTGACGTCCCACGCCTCAAGAAGGCTGTCGAGAGCGTCTACGTCAGCGTCTTGCCGAAGGGCACTCTGCCTTGGCTCTATATCAGGTGCGTCTTTACCGACCGATGCTCGGTCCAGCGCAGCTCCAGATCTTCTGATGGGTGACCTCTGCGCCCGCACAGCCTGATGATCAAGCCGGACAACATCGATGTCAATGTGCACCCGACCAAGAAGGAGGTGCGCTTCATCTGTCCCTCCTGAGCTCATTCTCGCTGGGCTTTCTTGAAGGATGACTAGCTGACAGCGCGTCTTTGACAGGTCCACTTCCTCAACGAAGAGGAGATTGTTGAGGAGATTTGCAGGGCGGTCGAGAAGGTGCTTGCCGGCGCCAACGAGTCGCGCGACTTTGCTGTCCAAGTACGTCGTCCTTCTGCGGAGCCTTGAAATTCGCGCAGTCAGATGCCTCGGCTGACCCCCACTGTTGCGGCGAGCAGGACTCGCAAGGCCAGGGCACACTCAGCAGCTTCATCCTTGACAAGGGAAAGTCGCGCGAGCCCCTACCCACCGCCGATGGTTCACACCTGGACGACGCTGTTTTCTCCGGCGAGGAAGAGATGTCGGACGGCGGCGGCCCGTCCTCCTCACAGGACAAGCTGCACCCGCTGATGGACCCGAAGGTGCGGTACAGCACCAAGTCGTCCTCAATCGTCCCCAAGGCGCTCGCGCCCAAAAACAACCCCAAATTTCTCGTCCGCGGGAGCGACCCAACCGTGAGGACGCTTGACTCGATGTTTGTGCCGGTCCAGCGGCCGTCGACCGCGCCGGAGAGAGCGAGGGAGGAGAAGCGCCGCAAAACGGACGAGGTTGTCGAAGTAGACATGTCGTCGGAGGAAGACGAGGACGGCGTTGACTGGACTAAGGACGGCGGCGGCAACGGCAATCCATCTGCTGCAGAGGGAGGACAGGAGGCGTTCCAAGCCGTCGCGGCCGGAAGGCCGATACGGGAGTCTTGGTCAACGTTGACAAGCGTGCGGACCATGCGGGCCGACGTACAGCACGCACGACATGCCGGTCCGTCCTCGGCCTTCTCGACTGCGCATGTCTCCGACGAAGCTGACACCTCGCGCCTCGGAGATTCCAGCCCTCTACGAGATTGTCAAGGAGCACAAATTTGTCGGTGTCGTTGACTACGACCTGTCGATGTCTCTTTTGCAGCGCAGTACTCGGCTGTACCTTGTCGATCACGCCGCGCTCAGGTGCGTTCATCCTTTCTCTATCTTTCCCGTGACTATTCGCGCTCCCGACTGACCAGTGCGCCTTGTTTCGATCATGTCAGCGAGGAGCTCTTCTACCAGCTCGGCCTACGGCAATTTGGCGAGCTCAACAAGATCCGGCTCGAGCCGCCGCCGGAGATCGAAACGATGCTCGATGTCGCACTGGCGCTCGAGAATGACTTGCCGGCCGACCGGCGCCAGCAGACCAAGCAGGTGCTGCTGACGCGCATCCTCGACGGGCGCGAAATGCTCGAGGAATACTTTTCGTTTGCGGTCACAGCCGACGGTAAGGTCGACTGTCTGCCGAGCCTGCTCGAGGGCTACACTCCCGACCTGCACCGGCTGCCGCATTTTCTGATGCGCATCGGCGCCTGTGTGAGTATCTCACTTGCAGTGCTCGGAAGACGGTCAATCTTCCGCTGACGCCTCGACCTTCTCGCGTTCGCCCCTCGCTGTCAGGTCAACTGGGAGGACGAGCAGGAGTGCTTCGAAACGTTCTTGCGCGAGCTCGCCTTTTTCTACGTTCCGGTTCCCATCGGAGTCACGCCCGGCCTGACGCCCGAGGAGGAGGAGCTTCTGGCACAGGAGCGCAGGCAGGGTGCGTCAGCATTCGTCTGCCGTCCTGACGAGCGCTGCGCCCTGATGATCATTCACTGACCCACTTTCGACCACCAGACCTCTTCCAGCTCGAGCATGTCGTCTTCCCTGCCATCAAGCGATACCTCGTCCCGCCAAAGTCGTTGCTCAAGAACAAGAACGTGACGCAGGTGGCCGACCTGCCCGACCTGTACAAGACATTCGAGCGCTGCTGAGTGCACGGTCGTTCTCGCACCTGCCTCATCTTCGAGGGACCTGCATCCCTGCATACCTCAATCATGCAATTCCCTTCCCGGTCGAACAGCGCATCCGACGGCTTGTCGCATTCCCGAATTGAGTCGAATCTGGGTCGGCCGGTTGGCAAGCGCATGCCTGCGTCGTCGTCGCTGCTTTGCGCAGCCACGTTGTCATTCTACGCGCGCGCATCCGACCCGTGTTGGACGGGCACCACATATCTCTGCCTACCTTGCCTTGCGCTGGCAATTGATCATGCCGCCTTTACTGCCATCTTTTTCGTGTCCTCAGCGAGCCGAGCGAGGTGCGAGGGCGCGTAAGCCGTGCCGACATTCGGAGGTATTTGACCTCTGCCGCCGGCACGACGCAACGGCTGGGGAGATCGCGTCCGTCAGCTCCGTCACCACTACCGCAACTCTGGCTCTTGCCCCTCTCTTCTCGCTCTAAATGGCGGCTCCTCGACTTTCGCTACGCCTACCCACGCGTGCGTTCCTCGCTCCTCGAACTCTGGCCCGACCGGCGGGCCTCGGGACGGCAGTACCAGCGTCCCCCTCGACCGGCGCGAGCTCGAGCCGCCTCTTGCCCAACCGGCGGTCCATCATCTCGACCTCGACGCCGAGCGACTTCCCAACAGCTGCTCTTGAGAGCGCAGCCTTTGAAGGCGCGCCTCAGCCTGTGCGTGTTTTCTTCTTTGGTAGACCCTGGAGGTGCAGATCGCGACGGGCGAGGTATCGAAAGGCAGCCTGGCTCTCCGAGCTTGGCTGGGGAGGAGCGACCAAGCTGCGGCCAACGCTCTCTCTCGCGCTTCAAAGCTTGCGAACTCGTCGTCTGGCCTGCCGATGCCCTGTCCGCTGACGAATGAGCTCTGCTTTCTGCCATCCTGATTTTCTTTGCCTTGTCACTGTTCTTTGGTTCTCCTTCCGGCACTCTTCATCGCACGCCTGCAACATCGGCCGACGCATACATTCGCGTCGCATACGCTTTGGATCTGCTCGACCCTCCGGCCTTCTTACCTCCCTTCCATCTGCTTGGCGGTATTTTCTCTGTCTTCTCGATGCGGAGCAGGGCCTGCGCATGGTCTTGTTCGGCAAGCCCGTAAGTCCGGCTTTTGGCCCGTGCCCTCCGGTCCCTTGCTGCCGCGGACTGCGCACTGACTCCGCGCGGCCTCTCTCATCCCCTCTCTCCCTCAGGGATCAGGCAAGGGCACTCTCTCGCAGAAGGTTCTCGACACGTACCCGGATGTCAATCTCGTGCGTTTCATCTGCGCTTTTGATTCCTGCTATACGACCCTACAGCTGATCCCTGAGCTCGCGATTGTCTGCCTCGCAGGTCAGCGTCGGCGACGTGTTGCGGAAGGAAATCGCACAGGGCACCGAACTGGGGAAATTGGCCAAGAGCCTCGTGGCCAAGGGAGGTGCGTCGCCACCCGCCTTATCTTTCCCTCCTCTCACAGTTGCTGAGTCCCATACGACGGTCCAGACTTTGTCCCGGACGACCTGATGCTGTCACTTGCCCTGCGCGCGTTGGCGCCGCTGACGGCGCAGCACTGGATCCTCGACGGCTTCCCGCGGACGGTCGCGCAGGCGCGGATGCTCGACGCCGCGCTGGTCAAAGAGGCCCGCGGGCTCAACTTGGTCGTCAACATCGGCGTCGATGACGACGTCATCCTCCGCCGCATAGAGGGTGCGTGCGCCGCTTCACTCGCCTGCTTCCAGCCTGTTTGACATCCTGACTGAGTCTAGTTGCACCACGTGGTCCACAGACCGCTACATTCACGTACCATCTGGCAGGGTCTACAACGCGACGTACAACCGGCCCAAGATCCCTGGACTCGACGACGTGACGGGCGAAAAGCTGCAGAAGCGACCGGACGACACGCCGGTCAGTCATGCCGTTCACTTGCCAACGCGCAGAAGAAATCCTGCCGCGCAGACTTTTTGCTGACCACCTCTCTTGTTGCTCCTTTCTTGCGCTGCAGGAGATCTTCCAGAAGCGGCTCGACCTCTACAACCGGGAGACCTTCCCGCTGCTTGCCTAGTACGTCCGCGTGCCCTCGCAATCGTACTCTCGCCCCTTGATTGACCTCCTTCCCCCTCCCCCTTGTCTCCGACAATAGCTACGGCAACACCTTCCCCGAGATCACCCACTCGATCAAGGGCGAGAGCAGCGACGAGATCTGGCCGCAACTGCAAGCGCTGCTCGAGAGCGAGGTGTTCAATAAGAGCGCCGCGGCGCGATAGACATCACCGGGTTTCGCATGCACCTTTTTCACAAAGACGAAGACGAGCACGCGTGGTGGTCGCAAGCGCGTCAGAATTGTGTGGGAGCCGGAGATCTACATCATCTACATCAAGGGCGTCGGTCCCTCGCACCGCCCGCCCGGCGCCCTCTGAACTCGCCCCATGCGCAGCCTTCTCGGGTATGTTCAGATCTTTCCGTGCAGCAGGTTGCGAATCATGCTCTCGCCCGTCAGCCGCACCGTGTTGTAGAGCGTCGGGACGTCGAGCGTCGACGAGAGGCCGTCGGCGAAGCCGAAGGGCAGCATCGGCGGGATCCAGCCCTGAGCGAGCTCGAGCGCCCAACCGCCCTCGTGAAACTCTGCCGGGGGGGGGGGGGATGAGACGCTGGAACGTCAGCAGAGGCATCGCACGCATGTGAGTGAACCGTTACGGCATGTGGGACTGACTGTACTGCTTGGCGTCGCCTCGGCGCATGTGGTGGACGCTGCCGGCAGTATAGACCTTCGTTCGCGCGAGGGGCATGAGCACGCACGACCGACGAGTCAGCTCGCACAACTTCCTTGCTGACAGGTGCAGAAGTCAGCTGTCGAAGACGCACCTCCTTGTCGAGCGCGCCGGGGAGGTAGGCCCACTGCTCGCCCTGCAGAATGTTGAAGTAGTCGTCGGCAGTGTGGCGGCCAGAGTGGCCCTCGGTGCCGAGCGCCGTGCCAAAGATGATCAGGTACTCGGTCATGGACGCATGGATGATGAACATGGAGCCCATCGCGCCTCCGGCGTTGTTGAATACCCAGTTGGCCGGGTCCTCGAAGTTGGTGTTGATCGTCCAGTCAGGGTGCTCAGCCGCGAGCGTCGTCGTGATGTGCGTGATGATGGCCGGCATGTCGTTAGGAAAGCGTTTGACGGCCTCTTGCGAGAGCGCGTGCATCGAGCGATGGTCAAAGATGTACCATCGCTCCTGAAGGCAGACGACCGCGAGTTCAGCACAAAAGATTCAGCTCCAGCTCTTTCAGAGGGCACCAGGAACCAGTGACCGACTGACCTTGATGCCGTCGGCCCACGAATAGGCGGCGACGAGCAGAGCGAGCAGGACAGCGGCCTTGGCCCAGAAGCCGACGCGCGAGCCCTGGCCCGAGCCGCGGCAGGCGCAGCCGCAGGTGGTGCCGTTAGGAGGCGAGTTGGTCTTGCGAGCGACCATTGGAAGAGAAGCTTATGGGAGCTGACAAGGAGGAGGAGGGAAAGGGGGCAGTAGATGAGAGTTGGAAGGCGAGCTGCTGGTACGATGAGTTCGACGCGTCGTTTGGCGGCTGGCAAAATCGAACGACTCTGCGCACGATAAACTCCGGCCGCCGGTAGTCCTGACCTACGACCTCCACCAGCTCGAGCACAAGACACGCGAGCAGCGACGACAGAAGGTGGGCATCATAGATGGAAGAGCGGCGCGAGCTCGAAAGGAGCTCAGTCGGCATGGTAAGCGTTGGTAGGATGACGGGCAAGGGGATCGAGTCGTGGTTGAGGCTGGATGAGGAGCTGATCGGACGAAGGACGGGGTAAAGGGGCCACACGCGTTTGCTCGCGGCTAGGGTTATCACGATTTGGGCCCATGCAGTTCGTCTCGCCGGCGTACTGCAGGAGGGCAGAGGGTGAGGGCGCCCGACGACGATGGACGACGGCAGAAGGATGGGTCGCCTACTGCAGCTGGTCGATCTCGTTGGCATCGTCGTCGTCAGAGGCGTGGCAGACGGCGGTCTCGACGGCGTCGGCCTTGGCGAGAATCTCTCGCAGCTGGTTGAGCACGCGGGCCTTCTTGACGTCGCTGACTGCCGGTTCCTGCAGAATCGCCTGCAGGACCGTCACCTCGTCGCTGACGGCGCCCCAGGAGTCGTTTGAATCGTGCGTAGCGCCCTTCTCGGGCTCAAACAGAGCGTCCAGATCCGCCTGGGTGAATTCGATGAAGCGGTCGGCGTCGCGCGTCTCGTGGGCAGTCTCGGCCGACTGTTGATCCTCGGTCGACGAACGCTCGTGCTCGACCGACGCTGCTTGCGGAGTCTCGCCGACGACCTCGTTCGAACACATCTCTTCGTCAGGGTGCGACGCCGACGCCGACGTCTGCTGCTCAGAGTGGTCGACCGGTGCCTCGGCCGACTCGGACTCGCTCGATGCGTCTTCCGACAACTCGTCCGTGAGCGCGACCGGCCTCGTCCACTTGACTTCAACGCCGGCCCGGTGCGGCCTCCACTCGGACGAAACGACGGTCAGGCCGCGCTGGCGGGCCGCCTCCTCGGCTGACCGCTTGAAGGCTTTGCGGCCGGCCTTGTGCTTGGTGTCGGTCCTGGCTGACACGGAGAAGAGCAGGGTGCCGCTCGGCGCACCGTCGTCAGACGAGACCTCGAACGCCGGCATCGGCAGCTCGGCAGGGCTGATCTGGGTCGATTCGACGGGCTTATCGTGCGAGCTGATGACGGCATGGGACAGCACGGGCGAAGAAGGCGGATGCTGATGGGTCTGGCCGGCGGTGCCGGTCTTGGTGGACGACGACGTCGAGGGGTGATTGCGAAGGGCCCGGCCCTTTTTGTCCTGGCCTGATTTGGCCTCTTTCTTCATCTCCTCGACCAGCGCGTCCAGCATGAGGTTCTTCGCCTGCTCGGCCTTGCGCTTCTCTTCGGCCTTCTTTCGAGCGGTAACTCGGGCCTTCTCCTTCCGGATCTCGACCAGAGCGAGCTCGGCCTCAGTCGGCTGCTGCGCGCTCGACGACGGACGAGAGAGGCAACCGAAGCGGACGAGCGTCGCCATCAGCCTTGCGATGCAGAACAACGATAGAAACGGTGGATTCAGGATCTCGATACTAACGTGCTGTGCCTTGCCTCGCTTAGCAGGCTTCTGCGACGATCCAAACGCCCCGTCCTTGCGCTTCTTGCCGGCCATGATAGGAATGTCGGAGTCGAAATGGGGCTGTTCCAGGAAAGGGTAGATGCGTTGGAGCAGCTGGTCAGCCCTCTTTGTGGCTCACGGCTGAGGACGACCGACAGTGAGAGTTGCTGAGTGCCTCACTTTGGCGGCGGGAATCTTCGATGGTCAGGCAGGGAGGCGAGGTGCTCGCGGTGGGGAAAGGGGAAGGAAGAGGGGGGTGGGGGCGAAGCTCGTCCTGGCGTGGCCGTGCCCTCATCACAGACCGCGTCAGCGACCAGCACGCGCTCAGCTGCAGCGTCGGGAGTCGGTCGACTTACCCAAAGATGGCCCTGACAAGGAGGTCGAGTGCAAGTGGGCAGCTGAGAGGAGGTGGTGGTCGCGAGGGTGGCGGAAGAAGGGAGAGGGGCCGGGCTCTTGGGCGGCCACGTCGCTCGCGGGCGGAGTCATCCCCACGGGCCACCTTTGACGCTCGGGCCTCGAACACCTTGCATCTCTTGCAAGGTGGATGGAAGAGAAGAACGAAGCGGAGGTCATGAGGATCGTCGATGGGGTGGGGGGTCATGCGTGTCTTTGTGGGGTCGTTGCTGCTGCTGGTTGTACAAGCTCGTCGTCCTCTCGTTCTGGCCTCAGACAGCCTGGTTCGAAACGGTGTCGTCGTCGTCGTCGTCATCGTCTTCCTTCTCGTCGTCCGCGCCGACGCCACTGTCGTACAGGCCGCGCGCACGCTTGAAAATAGCCTGCCACTCTGCCTGCTCCGGCTCGACCTCAGGCTCGCGCGCGCGCTTCTTGCCGTGAGCGGTCGACGAAGAAGGTGGCGCCGCCTCTCGGTCGATCTCCGACACATGCGACATCACGTCGTCATCCGGAGGCTCGGGCCCGAGCGACGCAGCGACCGGCAACAACGACCGGGCGGTCGAGAGCCCGGCGTCGGTCTCATCATCGGCCTCGGCGCCGTACTGGATGGCGAGCGCACCGAGCCCGCCGTTGCAACTGTCATCCTTGTCGTCCTCATCGGCGCTGTACTCGTCCCCTCGGCCGCCAAGCATGAGGGCGATCGCGTCGACGTCGAGGTTCCTCTGCGCCTTTGTCCTGCGACTGCCGGCGTATTTGGCCTGGGATTTGGCCTGAGAACCGCCCTGGTGCAACTGACGCTCCTTGCGGCGGGCGTCCTTGCCCTTCTTCGCTGCCTCGAGCCGGAGCGACTTGGCCTCCGCCTCGGCCATCTCGGCCACTAGGCCTTCCTTCTCCCATAGCTCCAGCAAGAAGTCGCGCTCGTCGTCGTTGCGGACGTAGGCGTCGAGCTCGCCGTCGTTGAACAGCTCGTCGTCCTCGATGGCATAGCTGCCGCCTTCGCGCAGGGCAGCGACCGCGCCGAGCGTCGATGTTGGAGCTATGTGGGGCGGCAGGTTGTCGGCGTCGTAGCCGGCGCACAGAAGCTGGCCGAGGATCGTTGTGTCGTTGTGCGACTCTCGCACGGCGGCGATCGCGTCCGGCTTGAGCCAGAGCGAGCGCTGGCGGACGGCGTCTGAGGGCCGGACGCGCATGTAGGCCGAAGGACGAAAGTGCTTGGCGTGCACCGCTTTGGGCGTGTATGAAGGCGCGACGCGGACGGCGCTCGTATCGAGCGTGTACTCGGATGGCGCTGCCGAGACCTGGGTCGGCGGTACAATGAGAGGTAGGTCCTCAGCGCCCGCATCGCTAGCAGCGCGTTCGGTAGAGCCGACCCTCGACTGACCGGACGAACTGCCCGGCGACTGCGCCAGCAGAGGAGCCTGGATCGCTAGGGCATCGGGTGCGGTATTGCAGGACGATGCCGCAGGGTGCTGGACATCCACGTTCTCCTCGAGCAGCGCCGGGTCGATCATGCTGTCGCTCACGCCATGGTCAGCCGCCGACGAGAAGCCGGCGAACGGGCCGTCATCGAGAATCAAGTCGACGGGGGCCGGCAGAAGCGCCGACAGGACCGATGACACGTATGACGACGCCTCGAATGGCGCAGCGTGAGCAGGCCGGGATGGCGGCGGGGAAAGGCCGACCTCGAATCGCTCGTCCGCATGAAACATAGACGGCAAAGCGTGAGGATAGGCCGACGCAGGCAAAGCCGGAGCGGGCAAAGCGGTCTGCGACAAGTCGGCGACAGCCGGCGAAGGGCGGGCGGCGACAACAGTGGTGTCGCCGTCGTCTTCCTCTGCGAGCTCGTCCCAATTCGGGATTGCCTGGGCCTCCTTGCCGGACGCTGCCTGCGCGCCCCAGGCGCCAATGTCCCTTGGACCGACGGCATCAGCCTCGGTCGCCTCGAGCTTGATGAATTCGGCCAGCGTCAGCTGGGGCCGGCCGTCTGCCGCGCCAACGCCGAAGCCGCCGCCGACCTCGAGCCCGAGCTCGATGCGCTGGGCCCGGATGTTGGCCTGGCCCGCGAGCACGTCCTGCACCAGCGTCGCCACCTCCTTACGCTTGCTGACGGCACGCGCCTTCCAGCCGGTCCGTGGGTCGACCCTGTAGTGGCGCGAGGCGATCTCGACGCCGGGCAGGTGCTCGGCCCAGTCGAGCACGGCCTTGGCAACCTCGCGGTAGCGCTCCATGCAGGTCCATGAGCCGACGCCGCTGATCTTAGCGAGCTCGTCAGAAACGTCGACGACCTTGGGCATCTTGGTCTGCCGCGTGCCCTCGAGCGCCATCAGGACGATGCCGATCGAGACGCTGACAGCGTGCCGGCCAACGAACAGGTCGATTGCGTGCACCCATTCAGCAAGCGCCATCGCCGTCTCGCGGACCTGGCGCAAGTCGGTCTCCTGCAGCCAGAGAAGCGTGCCCGGCGCCTTGCCGCGGCCGTGCTTGGCCCAGCCCGACAGCGTGATCGCCTTGCTCTTGTCGGCGCAGACGGCCGACAGGTGCAGCAGATGGCCCTCGAGGAAGACCGACGGGTCCGTCTCGGAGAACTGGACTGCCGCCATTTTCTGGAGCTTGATGTACATGCGCGTGACGGGCAGCATCTTGAGGTCGACGAAGTCCTGCAAAGGGGGAGGGAGGAGGAAGGCCGAGGGGGTCAGCAACCACGCCAGAAGCAGGGCATGGACAGCAAGAGCTATCGAGCGGATTAAAATGGTGAGCCAGGAAGAAGACGCACGCAGATCTGACGGAGCGATTCGGCGCGCTTGCGCTCCTTGAGGGCGAGGGCGAACGCGGCCGTGGCGAGGATGGTCGTCTGACGCTCGGACGTCGGCCGGTCCTGGGCCGCGACGACGTACAGATGCATAGCGCGGTCGACGACGTTGGCCGCCTGGAAGTAGCGACCAAGCGAGCTAAGCAGGACCTTGGCGTCTTTCTGAGAGAGGGAAGAACAGGAAGAGGGAGAAAGGGGCGGGGAGCGGTGAAGGTCGTCAGCGGCCGGGCGCGAGCGTAGTCGGCACATGGTAGGGGAGCGGCGCGCGCGCGGCCGGGGGAATGGCCCCGCACCGCCTGGGAGGAGAGACGGGACTCACGTCTCTTCTCTCCTTGTTGATCTGGGTCCTCTGGACGCCCTTTCCTCGGGGAGCGTTTGCTATGGCCGTGCGGCCGTCCTTGCCGACCTTCTGGATGCCGATGTGGAACGTCGTGTCGTCCTCGTCGAGCTGGCGGTGAACGAGCAGGGCGGCCGTGTCGTCGACCAGCGTGCCGCAGTCCTCGCAGACGGCCTCGCCCGACAGGCCCGACGACTGGATGTTGACCGAATCACAGGCCGGGCAGTGAGGCAGAACCATGGTGCCTGGCCAAGGTGAGAGAAAGTTGGCTAGCGAATCGACGAGGGGGCAGGGAGCGTAGGACTTTGGTGGGGCGAGGCGGCGAGAACGGGCACAGGGAGGCAGGGTCCGTGCGGCGTCGGTGGGCCTCGCGGGCGAGCGTTCAGTCAAGGCTGGCCTGGGAGAAGGGGTGACTGTTTGCTTTGCTTTGGAAAGGTAGACTCACGCGAACGTGGACAGCACCATCCGGGAGCAGGCCGTGGGGAGGGAGGTTGGGGAGCGAGGTGCAAGAGGCGTCGCCGGGGTGACGGTTGGGCGGCAGCAAGCCAGGTCGGAGTGGGAGCTCGTCTTCAACCTCGTCCTCCTGCGACCATATCAGCCCTCCCTCTTCCCCCTCGCTTCAGTCGCTGCCACTGTCTCGGTACAGCGGGTCTACGAGCTCTAGGGACTAGCAGCCATGCGCAATCCTTTTCATGCCGGGCCGCCGTCGTCCCTGACGATCGTCATCAAGCTCGGCACGTCGTCCATTATCCATCCCGAGACGCACCAGCCGCTGCTGTCGTTGCTGTCGTCCATCGTCGAGACCATCTGCACCCTGCGTGCGCAAGGCCACCGCGTCGTGCTCGTCAGCTCGGGAGCGATCGGTGTCGGCATGAAACGCATGGGCGTGCGCGAACGGGGCAAGGGTCTCGCAGGCAAGCAGGTCTGTCGTCTCTGCCTCCTTCTCTCCTTACCCGCGGCCCGACGGCCCTGTCGTCCGAGCTCGACTGACCGCTCTCCTCCCTCCTTTGCCACCTCCCGCACCCCGCTCGCTCGATACTACTCTATAGGCGCTCGCTGCTATCGGCCAGGGCCGACTCATCGCCCTTTGGGATAACCTCTTCTCGCAGCTGTCGCAGCCCATCGCCCAGATCCTGCTCACCCGGGGCGACATTTCCGACCGGACGCGCTACCTCAACGCCGTCAACACGCTTACCGAGCTACTGAGCATGGGCGTTGTCCCCATCGTCAACGAGAACGACACCATTTCGGTCTCGGTGCGTGCCCGGTCCTTGTCAACCAAGGCCTGACGAGAGTCCGGGCGCCCGACGAGCGCGGCGTTCCTCGTCCCGCTCGTCCAAGCCCTGAAGCTCTCTAGCCGCCCGACCCGCTGACTTTGCCTTTCCCGCGATCTTTCCCGCTGCCCTACGAACTCACAGGAGATCAAGTTTGGGGACAACGACACGCTGTCGGCCATCACGTCCAACATGGTCCACGCAGACTACCTGTTTCTCATGACCGACGTCGACTGCCTCTATACAGACAACCCGCGCAAGAACCCCGACGCGACCGCCGTCCGCGTCGTTCGTGACATTGCCGAGGTGCGCAAGACGGGTAAGTGTTTCAGCTTTCCTTCTTTGACTTGCGTTGTCTTTGCTGTCGAGCCTGGCGGCTGATCGAGAGCGCCGTCCCATCCCTTTCGCGCGGGACAGTGAGCACGGCGACGCTCGGCACGTCGCTCGGCACGGGCGGGATGGAGACCAAGATCATCGCGGCCGAGCTTGCGACGGGTGCAGGTGTGACGACCGTTATTCTCAATTCGAAGAAGATCGACAGCGTGTTTCCGATCGTCGATATGGCTTGCGGCGCCCGGGCGGACGGCAAAAGCTCGTCATTGACGGTCGGGGGGCAAGAGGAGGCGTGGACAGAGGAGGATGAGGCAGCCCTCCCGCAGCACACGCGCTTCATCCCGATGGAGAACCCCTTGAACGAGTACGTGTTCTGTGTCCCTTACTTTCTGCTGTCGGTCTTTGTCTCACGAGGACTGACTCCTTCACCCTCGCCCCTCCCCTTGTCTCATCTTGCGGCATCGCAGCCGAAAGTGGTGGATCCTGCACGGCCTTCATTCTGCCGGGTCCATCACGATTGACCGGGGCGCTTTCGTCGCCCTGACTCGGCGCGAGAGCGGCGGTCGGCTCCTTCCAGCAGGAATCGTCAAGGTCGAGGGGTCGTTTGCGAGTCTCCAAGCGGTCCGGATCGTTGTCCGGCTGCCGAAGCGACAAAGTGGGGGGCAGTCGGGACCGCCGACGTTGAGCGAGCGGAGGCGGAGCAGTGGGTTTGAGGGCCACCAGCACCAGCAGAGGCGGTCCGAGCATGGCGGGTCGTCGAGCGCCGAGACGACGGTCCCCACGACGCCTTCAATCCTGACCGAGCCGCCCTCGCCGGCTCACTCGACCCCCGGGACACCGGCGCTACACCCGACAGCCTCGCTGTCGTCGTCGGTCGTCTCGCTCGACCCGCCCCTCTCTCAGCCGATCGCATCCGCGGCGGCGTCCCTCGCAGTCGCCCTCGAGGCGGGCGTTGAGGCCCTCCGACTCAAAACAGACGACCACCGGCCAAAGCTCGAGTCGGCAGAGTCAAGGGAGACGATCAAGCCTGCGTCCGCGGCGTCGGCAGCAGCAGACGAAGCGGACGAGTGGGAGTTTGTCGAGGTTGGCAAGGGCCAGGTGCACTACAACTCGTCCGAGATTGACCGCGTCAAGGGCCTCAAGACGTGCGCCGCCCGTCCTCTCGCCCTTGATTGGCTTTCATCAATCGCCCCGCTGACCTCGCCACTTTGTTCCGCGCGTCCAGCTCCGAGATGGCCGCCGTCCTAGGCTACGCAGACACTGAGCACGTCGTCGACTCGATCACTCTAAAGTCAGCCGCGCTCGGCCTGCTCGGTTGATCGGCCCCCACCCCTTCCCCTCTTTCTCCAACCCCCTTCCTTATTTTCTATTTTCTCTCCCCTTTTGCATTCCTCTTGGGCGCGGGGGCCGGATCCTTATCGAAATTTGGAGAGGACTGTGATGCATGGAGAGATTCGCACGCAGCTGGCGGGCGAGGTCAGTCGGGTCAACGCGATCAGTCAAACCGTCAGTTAGAGGCGCACGCGCGCGGGGTCAGCGCAAGGAACGAGTGCACGCAAGCCGTAGCTTCAGAAGGCCTTGAGTCAGAGCTGGTCGGGAGATCATCAGGTGATGAAGGGGCATGCAGAGTCGTCAAGGAGCGCAAATAGTTGACCGCCAAAACACCTGCGAGCGAGCTGGAGGCAAGGCGAGGTGGTTCTTACGCGTGTGTGGCGAGGGACGCACCCGCGCCGATCGCCGCCGCCGCCGTCGACGACGACGACGATGAAAGCGCGCGCAGGAGGGGGTATGAGCGTGCGAGCGAGCGGTCAAGAGGTCTCCGATCCTACTTTGTACTCGGGTAGTCGTAGAAGCCCTTGCCGCTCTCTGTCGAATGAAAAGGGAGCGCGCGCGAGAGAGTGGAAAAGGGATTGTGTCAGTCTTCGCCGCCCGGTCGTGGGGAGGAGACAAACGAGCGCAGGCAACCCACTTTTTCCCAGCCAGCCAGCGTCGACCATCCTGCCCAGCAGCACCGACGGCCGGTACTTCCCGTCGCCCGTCTCGGCCAGCATCGTCCGCTGGATCGAGAGCACCGTGTCGAGCCCGATGAAGTCTGCAAGTCTGAGTGGACCCATAGGGTGAGCCATGCCTGGTTAGACCCCCCACGTGGTTGACGTCAGTTTCGTCATCAGCTTTGAAGGAACTGAGAGAAAGGCGGGGGGGGGGGGAGAACAGACCGAGCACAAACGTCTGGTCAATGTCCTCGGCGCTCGCCGTCCCGCGCTCGAGTGTGAGGATTGCCTCGTTGAGGAACGGGATGAGGACGCTTCGTTGTGCGACGGGTTATGGGAGACACAGAGTCAGATCTCAAGCTTTGGTTTGGGATCAGAAAAGGAAGGAGAAAGAAGGGGGGCGGACGCGTTGGCGACGACTGGGGTGGAGAGTCCCGCCCAAGGGGGTGAGGGAAAGGAAGCGCGGTTGTAAAGTCAGCCATTGCAGGCCATCAGAGCGCGAGAGCGACAGAGATATCGAGGAGCAGGAGGAGAAGAGAGAAGGAGATAGAAGTGAGGAGAGGAAAAGGGTCGAGCGAATGCGACACGGGAAACGCACAGCCAGGGACGTCCTTTGACTCGGTCACCGTCTTCCCGCACGCCTCTGCGAAGCCTCGAGCGAGGGCCAGCGTCCCTTTGCTCGTCTGAAGGGCCGGGATGAGCTCGACGAGATCCATCACCGGGACGGGGTTGAACCAGTGAAGACCTGTCGGTGGAGGAGGGATGGGAGGCGGTCAGCGCGCAGGCGCGACGAGAGCAGAGAACGCAGAGGACAGGACGCACCGATGACCTTTTCGGGGAACGGCGCAAACCCCGCGAGCTTCGAGATGGACAGGCTGGAGGTGTTGGACCCGACGACCGTCTCTGGGCGCGCTTCGAGCGTCGGGGTCAAGTTGGAGAGGAGTGCGCGCTTGATCGACAAGTCTTCGGGGGTCGCCTGGGAGCAGCCGCGCGTGAGTTAGACCGGAGCGAGCGCAAGGGAGAGACGAAGAGGGTGAAAGAAGAAGCGAAGAGAGGAGAGCAGACGGAACCGACCTCCATAACCAGCTCGACAGCCTCCCCTTGGTCCGTCGCGAGCGCCGCGAGCTCGCCCAGGTCGGTCAGGGGGACGATGCGGTCCCTCGCCTCGCGCGCGGCGAGCTCGGACAGGCGGTGCTTCGAGATGGACTTGGCGAGGTGGCGGTCGATCTCGGAGAGGGCTGGATGGGGGTAGGCGGGGAGATCAATTCAGCTGTTGATTGAGGAGATGAGAAGGGAGGAGGCGCGACGGGGAGCGGGGGTGAAGGCGTCTGTCTGGCACGAGGCAGTCGGAGGGTCGAGGGGGGCTGCTGCGGCTCCAGCTCGAGCGTCGACGGCGGCAGTCTTGGCAGGCTCTCACCCTGCCTCTCTGGCAGCATGGTCGGCTCTCTCCAACGAGCAGGTTGATACCTCACGAACCGACCGATCGCGCAACGAAGCCCAAAGGATCAGAGAGCGAGAGGAGGAGCCAGGGCACAGGAGGAAGGACGGACCTTTGTCCATCGCTCGCGGACTGGGCTCGTAGAGCCGGACGGAAGCCTGTGCTTGCAGGGCCGAGACGAGGGCGATGCCGATACCCATCTGGCCTGCACCGAGGACGGCGACGCGCGAGACGGTGGCTGTGGCGGGAAGGGCGGGCATGGTCTGGCTGTATCTGGCGGGGGGGTGGAGGGGACTAGGAAGATGATGCAGTGGCCGGCCACGGCGTTCAGCTTGGGCCGGTGCAAGGGTTCTGCCTCCGACTGGAGGGTCTCGATCGCACCGGGACGCGTACCCGTCGGTCGACCAGCTCCCCTGGTGGTTCGCTCGCCCCTCCCGCCCCGCCTGAGAGCCTGGACCATGCACGTCAGTCACTCCTCTGACCGAAGCTCGCCTGCTCCGCCTCCACCACCCGATCCCGTCGATCGCGTCCTCCTCCAGCCCTCCTCGTCGTCGTCTACCCTCCCGCCGGCCCAGCCGCAACCCTCAGCTACCACCGCCCAAGCTCCCCTTTCCCCAAACTCTCAGCAATGGGATCGCAGCAGGCGAATCCAGCTCGCTCGTGCTCTCCTCCAAATCGCCCCCGAGCTGGCTGGCTCGACAACGACGACTACGGCGACGCCGACGGCAGCCGCACCTCGGACTCTTACTACGGGCTCCTCGTCGATCCATCCTCTCCCCTCGCCCGCCTCCTCTTCGCGCACATCAGAACCCTTCACGCCTCTCTCTCTCCCTCCCCCACCCTGTCCTCCCCCTTACTCCTCCACCGCCTCTGCCAGCCTCCCACCTCTCCCACCTCTCTCACCTCTCCTACATCCAAAACGCCGTTCGACCGCCACCTCTTCCCAGACCCAATCCGCGGACTGTCCCTACCCCTGCCCGCTGTGCGCCCTCCCAGGCTCGACCGTCGGTCTGTTCTTCCCCTCGCCCGGGGAGGTCACTGCCCATCGGCAGCGGGAGCACGCGACGAGCTTTGTCGGCCGGTTCGGGGGTGTCTGTCGGTCCCCTTTCTTCTCACTCGCCTCGCTCTCTCCCTTGCTCTACACCCTCGCTGACCAACTCCGGTCCTGCTTCAGCCTACCGCATCTCCAAGCACCCGTCAACCCAGTTCTACGCCTGTCCGCGCGCTCCGGTCTGCTCATTTGCCGCGCCCATGGCCAAGTCCCTCAAGAGACATCTGCGGGGAGCGACGTGCTGCGTCGAGGTGCTGGCTGGGCTGGAGCGGGCGAGAAAGGGCGGGGACGGGAGGGGGAAGGACGAGGGAGTATATGGAGGGTGGGTGAGGGAGATGGAGGCAGGCTTTGGGGTTGAAGGAGGAGAGGGGGAGAAGCAGGCGCCGGGGCTTCAGTCGACGACGGCGGTTGAAGCAGAGGCGCTGCTGGGGTCGCTGCTGCCTTCCATCGGTCCCTCAAGTGCGTCTCTCATGCAGCAAACGACATGCGCGCCGCTCCCTGTCCAGCCCTCCCTGCAGTCGAACCCGGTTGCGTCCCCCCCTCCCGCCGTCGCCGTCGCAAACCCCTCACCCTCGCCCCTACCCGCCGCCCCCTCCGACGGCCAGCGGCCGACGACCGTCTACCCCGTCGAACGATCCTCCACGACATCCTCAGCAGCACCAACACTCTCAGCTAGTCAGCCAGATGAACCATATCTGGCCCTCCACCGGTCCAGCGCGGCGTCTGTCGATCCCTCGACCGGCCCACCGCCGCCTCCATCCTATCCCCTACCCCCAGCAACGCAGTTGGTCCCCCTGGAACCCTCGCCCCACGCAACTCCAGGCTGCTCGCTCTCTTGCAGTCTGTGCGAGCCCCCGCAGTACTTCAGGTCGCAGAACAGCCGGGCGATCCACCGGACAGAGGTCCGCAAAACCAAGATCCACAAGGGGTCATTTGTCCTGCCCCTGCTCGGAAAGTGTAGGTCTTGCCTCTCGCCCCCCCCCCCTCTACCCAACCCTTCTCCATCAGCCCCTTATCTCGCTCGATCACTGATGCAACCATTCCTTTGTGTCTGTCTATCGGGGGAGGGTGTGCCAACCAGTCTACCGGATCGATCGCTCACCCTCGACCGGCCTGTTCCCCTGCCCGCGCTGTCGGTACGCGACCGACATGGCGCACAACCTCCGGCTGCACCTGTTCCTGACCAAGCGGTGCGCGTTTGTTACGCGTTGGTCGGCGGGTGCCGAGCCAAGGGAGCTGCCTGAGGGGTGGGTCGAGGTAGGGGAGGAGGAGGCGGGCAAGATTGGGCGGCCGGTGAAGAGGGCGCGGGTCGAGGCGCAGCAGAGGGACGACGAGGGGAAGTGGAAGAGGCAGCGGACGATGGAGCCGGAGATGGGCAAGCTCGAGGGGACGGTTGGGTCGCCCGCGAAGGCTTCCCTGTCGGCGGCAGCCGCAGTCGCAGCTCCTTCGGTGCGTTCGCAGCCTTCTTCGCCCCCTTGCCCTTGCCTTTGGGCGCTCGAGCTCACCCTTGCGCTGCCCCCCCCCCTCTGCATACTTCGATTGTCCCGCACGACAGCCTGCGGCCGCGCAGGACGACGGGATCGCAGCGTGCATGGCCCTCCCAGCGTTCGGGTTGAGCGCGCACGAGTTCCTCGCCCTCCTGTCGGAAGCTCGGCGGCCTGTCGTCCGTCCCCAGTTCCTCCCCTAGCCTACCCCTCTCAAGTCCCCCCGCTCTGCCTGCTCCACCCCCTGCGTGCTGCCGCTAGACCAGCTGACTCCCTCGCAACCGTCGACCCTTTTCAGCCGGTCAAGCACGAAGCCCTGCCAGAACCGACCGTCGACTGCCTCGACCCGGCTTTCCTGGTCGACCCTTTGCTCGCGGCCGACTCGTCGGCCGCCCGCTCGAGCGCTGCGCCTCAGCAGCTCCTGGATGAGCGAGCGGCGGACGGGATCGAGCTCGACCCGGATGTGCTCGAGGCAAGAGCAGAGCCGGCTGGCGGCAGCGGCACGCCGATGCCGTTGGACGCAGAAGGGGCGGTCGTCGACCCGAGTTTGAGCCCGGCGCTTGGCCAAAAAGAAGCGGCCGTGGTCTCTGCCTCGCTGGGTGTCATCCACTCGACGTTGCCCCCACCACTTGATGCTCCCCTATCGGCGGCTCACGTAGCGCCCCCCCCCCCCCTCCTCCCGCGGTCCTGGCCGTTGCCGGTCCAGCCGCATCGGCGCTCAGCCTTCCCGTCCTTGCACCGCTGGTCGATACTCTGCTAGTTGAGTCTTTCGATCGTCCGGTACCACCAACACCGTCTCAAGCACCCGAGTCGTCGGCAATGGACGTCGATTTGGCGCTGCCGACCGACGGCGGCCTCGCGCCAGCAACGGCGACCGCTGCCGACCTCGCATCATCAGATCCTCCGCAAGGGCTCTCCATGCCGGCTTCTCTCCCATCCTCTGACATCGCTGCCCAAGTCACTTCCCTCCCCACGTCCGCGTCTTCAGTCGACGGTGCCTCGACGTCCTTCGTCGCCGCTCTTGAACGCACCTTGGATCCCTACCAATCCCTCTTCGCGCTCCTCGCCCAAGCCGACGCCGATACGACCTCGCCTCCCGACTCACAGCGTGTCTCCTACGTTTTGAGCGAGCTTGCGCTCGCTCTCGAGCGACACCGAGAGGGCGTCAAGGCGCTCGAGCGCCAGCTGGTGGCCAAAGTCGGAATCGAGTCTAACCTCGAGGTGGCGGAGCGTGTACAGCGGGCTCGGAGCCCTGTCAATGGTCGAACGGAGATATTCGAGGAGAGAGAGGAGGCCGTCGAGTCGGCATCGCCGCCCCCCGCGTCGTCGCCGGCAGCCAGGTCTTCGCCGTCTGACGCCCAAAGCCCGAGCGAGGACCAGGTTGACCAGCAGCTGGTGCGCAATCCTCTCTTCCCTTCCCCTTGCGGCCGCTAGCCCGTCAGCATCGAGCTGACAGTCGGACGGCCTGGAAGGCTCTTGTCGGGACACCTTCGCCCATACTTCGACCCGTTGCCGCCGCCGAGCTTCCGTCCTCGTCATCCCTGGCGTGCACGGCTTCGCCCGCCGTCATCGCACCTCCACCACTATCGCCGCCCCAGACTGCCTCCCCGCTCGCCAATACTGGATCGACGAGTATGGACGTCAATTTTGACGTCGACCAGCCAGACCTCAAGCCCTCTGCTCCTTCCCGGCCTCCGACATCGCCACCAGTCAGTGCCCATCCCGAACAAGGCACGGCTCGCTGGACCGCGTCTCAAGTGCTTCCCGAATGCGCCCTCCCTTGTCCTTCCGACCTCGCCCGCCGAACCGCAGCGCGCGCAACGTTTGTTCGACGCCAGGCGTGGGTCCTGAGCAATGCGTGTCGGCGCCTGCGCGAGGAGGCGGTCCGCTGGCTGCCCTGCGGCGGACTCGAGATTGACTGGGAGGTCGACAAGGACCGAGGCTCGTGGATCGTCCTCTACCCGGCAGAGTTTGGCGGTGAAGAAGACGGCAACAGAGGGTCGAGCGTCAAGGCGGCCTTCTTGGAGGCGCAGAGGGAACTGTTGGAGTTACGACGAGCGCGGCGCGAGGCGCAGAGGGAGCGGCGGCAGGGGGCGACTGCGCGCGCTGGCGGCAGTGGCCGCGGGCTGGCACAGCCTGGCGAGTGCCCGCCGCGGGCGGGGCTAACCGCATCGGCATTTCTCTTTTCTCTTCCCCCGTACAAAACCTGCCTCTTCTCCTCTCGTAGCTAGAGACCTCAGTCCACTTCTTGGTGACTGAGGTCAGTCCCACCTTTCCACATTCGAGCCCTGATCGCCCCGCTGTAGAACACGTCCTGACGCCCCTCTAGGTAGCTCACTCGTTCTGCTCACTGTTCAACAGGTGCCTAGAGTAATTCCATGTAGAGTCCACTTCTTGGTGACTGAGGTAGCTCACTCGTTCTGCTCACTGTTCAACACAACGATCGGTCGGCGATCAAGCTCGGGCATGAGGAGGTCGAAGTTCTGATGGGGCTTTGGACCGTCCGGATCGTGAGACGGCTCGAGCGGCTGAGGGCGCGTGCTGAGCGGCAGGAGGTTGTCGGCTGAGAGGCGCTGCCGGGTCGGACGCTCTGCTTCGGGCGCTCCAGCGCTCGAGTCGGAATCAAGCCCTCGTGCCCTCTGTGGGCGGCTGGGAGAGATAGGGAGGGGCGGTAGAAGGGCTGACGGCATGTGCGGACTCGCCGTCGCGAATGCGCATGGACTGTCGGCTTGGCAACTCCGACAGGGGCCGTCAGGCCAACTCTTGGGCGCATCTCGCAGACGGCCAGCTCACCTCCAACACTTAGACCACCGACTCACTCGTTTTCCCTCCTCGCCGACTTTCCGCGATCCGCTGGTTTTGGCCACGCCATGTCGGTGCGTCTGGGTGCCTCTCCTGTCGTCGCCCGCGCGAACGAGCAGCCGTCCTGCTCTCTGCAGCGGAGCAGCCAGCTGACACGCCCACCCTGCCCGCTCGATGCTGCCTGCTCTGAACGTCGATGTCCTTCAGCTTTCCGGCAACCACTCTCCTCGACCGGCCTTTGAGAACCCCTTCGCGCCCAACGGCTCGTCGCCCGCCTACCCGTCATCATACGATCAGGCGTCGCTCGACAAGCCGTCAACCTCGACCGCATTCATCAGCTCGGCCAGCGCCGGCGGTGGTCCGAGCGGTGCGTCATCCCGCCTTTTTTCTGCCAGCTCGTCGTCAGTCCCCTTCGGCAGCGCGTCACCTCGTTCAGCCTACGCCGGTTCGGATCAGCCGCCCCACAGCCTCACCGCGCCCACCAGCCAGGCTCGCTTGGGAGGCTTTGGGCAAGCGTGGCCAGCCGTCGAAGGGACAAACGTCCACTACGCCCGCGCGCGCTCTGGCGCCTATGCATCGTCGTCGTCGCCGCTCACTGGTCAGTCGGCCATCAGGTCCTTCCCGCTCGCCCAGGGCTCTGCGGGAAGAGCGGACATCGTCTCGTCCAACGTCCAAGACCTCCGTCGGACCTTGTCGTCTTTGCCGACGGAGACGACCGCCTCGCACACGCCCGCCGAGTCGTCCTAGTCGTCCAAGCCCGAATTTGTATGCAAGGAGTGCCAACCTGAGCGACCCTTCGACACGAGGTCGAGGTTTGAGCATCACAAGAACCTCCTCCACAAGCCCAGCATCACGGTCAGCTTCGGCCCAAACCAGCGTGAGTCTCCTCCCTCAGATGCCTCAACTCGAAGCCTGAGACTGATTTTCTTTTCTTTTCTTGTCCCATCTATCCTACAGTTTACGAAGTGCGGCGAAGCGAGCGCGGGGACTTTACCTGCATCTTCTGCAACCACAAGTACATCGACCCGCACTACTTTCGCAGGCACTCTCTTGAGATCTGCAAGCTCAGAACCCTATGGCCTAAGCCTGTCCCGGGCGACTGGACTCTGGTCGGCCCTCGCACGTCGCCGTCGCGGGTCTCAATTCCCCAAAAGCAACCCCATCAGCCGTCGTCAGTCGCGCCTTCCAACCAGCCTCAGCGCGAGGACTCGCCGCCGGCGTTCAAGATGCCACGCTACACGTCATCCGGGCGCCTCGTCAAGAAGCCTGTCCGCCTTGGATTTCAAGATCTCGAGCGATCACCGACCGCCTCGCCCCTCGACAGCACACCAACCTCGACGACCGCTGCGGCACACAGACACCAAACGCTACCACCCCAGGTGATCTACATGACGCGGTCACTCGTACTACCCGTCTTTCACGGTCTGCCGTACGAGCCGGCTCTTCAAGCGCAGGACCACATCGACAGGCTTAACCGGCTGCTGCATTCTGCCTCCCCACCCGAGGCCCCGCGACATGCGCCGCAGATGGCCTCGACGCCCATGTCGCACGCGTCCTCGGCCCCGTCGGAATCGTGGGCGGTCGCGCCAAGCGAGTCCTGCACGAGGGATGTCGCAAAGGACGGGCTGCGCAAAGAGGACAGTGTTGAACAGTGAGCAGAACGAGTGAGCTCAGTCACCAAGAAGTGGACTCTACATGGAATTACTCTAGGCACCTGTTGAACAGTGAGCAGAACGAGTGAGCTACCTAGAGGGGCGTCAGGACGTGTTCTACAGCGGGGCGATCAGGGCTCGAAT
>MVAK01000229.1:0-11554 GCA_014825535.1 Cystofilobasidium bisporidii
GCTCGCCTGCGGCCGTATACGTCTACCAGCCTCAACATGCCTTGGTTGCGATTGCAAGCGGCCCTTCTACCGCGCGCCCCGCTGTCCTCGGACCAGACTCTCGATCGGGACGTAGTGACGACATTGACATCGAAATCCCGGACCGAGAGAAAACAGTGCGATTAGGGTGACGGGCGGCTGGTGGACAGCGGCCAGGATTGCGAGACGCGGGGTTGGAGAAAGCCAGAAAAGATGAAGACAGGTCGGCGAGGCGTCAACTGCCGTTAGACGCGCTGTCCATTGGACGAGCTTGGGCTGTGGATCGCCTTCGAGATGGCGGCCCGACCGGCCACGACGCGGACCTCGTACTCGGCCTCCTCCATCTCCTCGGCCGAGTGAACCGACGCACCCTCGCCAGTAGTAATCGTCGACGGCGACGCTGGCGCAAACTGGAGGTCCGACGGGTGCACAGGCGTCGGCGGGATGACGCGAGGCGTGGCGGGCGTGCCCGACCGAAGCCGCTCGGTGCTTCTGGGCGGCGGCGCAAACGTCGGCGAGCCCTGATCAGACGTTGAGGCGGCCGGCACCTGCGACCCAGCCTCAGACAGAAGCCACGCAAAGACACGCGCGACCTGGTCCTCCCTGGCGCCCTCCTCGACCGCGCGCGTCTCGTCCGAGGCGAGGGACGGGCCTGGCGCCGAAGGCGGCAGCCCGGCGAAGGGAACTTTCCACAGCGCGAGGAGCGCGTTGACCAGGAGACGGCACTCGTCTGCCGTCGATGCGTTGGCGAGCAGCGATCGGAGATGGACGAGCTCGGACAGAGGGATTGAAGGAAGAGCCGTCGAGCGAGCCTGGTCGTTGACTGGAGCGACAGGTGCAGCCGGAGCGAAGGGCAGCGAGAGGATCGTGGGAGTGCCGTCGTGCGAAGGCTGCGGAGTGACCGGCTCATCGTCTTCGGTTGCGGAAGTCGACGACGAGAAGACGCCGAGGGCCGGCGACTCCCTGTCGTCGGTCGAGTTGGACGGCTTGGCCGAGAACGCGCCGGCGAGTGACTTCTGGGTGCGCGAGGGCGACTCGCCGCCAGCGACAGGCGGGACAGGGAAGGCTGTCATGACGGGCAAGTCGTCCTTCATTGTAATCGTCGAGGCCGGCGAGACGTCGGGCCTCGGACCGTCAGGCATGGAGGTGGGGCGAGGGGGGGAAGCGGCCAGGGCCGGCGAGTCCTCTGTCGACGTGGGCGAGTAGATGGTCGGCAAGGGCGACCGACCGGTGGGGGAAGACGCCGCACGGGTGACGCTCTGGGCGAGACGGCTCGCGAGGGGCAGATGTCGCGTCGGCGATGGCGCGGGTGAGGCTTCAGGCGAGACGCTTGGCATCGGGTGATCGGGGGGGCAGTCGGCCTCAGTGCGCAGCTCGGGCGAGACAGGCTTGCGCGAGATTGACATGCTGCGGGCGGGCGTCTCGAGTCGATCCTGCGGGTCAAGCTCGTTGCTGGCGAACCTGGGGACCATGCTCGGAGGGGGTCGACCTGCAGCGGCGGTGAGCGAGTCGGGTACCGACGTCTGTGAGACAGTGCGCGATCGAGGGGTAGGGTCGTCCCGCGGCAGATACGACTCGCCGTTGTCGACCTTGCTTGTCGACGCGATCCGGACAAATGGCGGCTCCGGGAGGTCGTCCCGGGCGAACGCGCTCTTTGTCCGCGGACGGACAGGGTTCGGCAGAGGCGGGACCCTAGTGGTCGGCTCCTGGGGGAGAACCACGGTCTGTGCGTGGTCCTGGAGGTCCCGTGTGGGCTGGTCGAGCGAGGTGGTCCGCATGAGCTGGACCGACCCGGCAGGTGTCGGCGTTGGCTGCGAGATGATGCTGCGGTCGATGCCGTTCGAAGACGAGGTGTTGTCCGAGTCCTTGCCGAGTACCTTAAACATGAGGCCCTTGAAGCCCTTCTTCTCCTTGGGCTTCTCGGGCGGGGAAGGGAACGACGATCCGGCGCTCGACGGCTCCTTGAGCGACAGCCGGCTGCCGCCCGAAGGACTGGACCTGAGGTAGGGCGTCGGTGAGGACGTGTTCCTCGTCAGACCGGCAGACGACGCCGGCGACGGCGCTTTGGGGGGAGGCTGCGTCTCGCTGAAAAACGAGATCAGCTCGGACGCGGGGGACGCGCGCTGCTTTCTGAGCGTGCTTCCTGGGCCGGTGCTCTCGTCGTCACTGGCCAAGTCGAACTCTGTGTCTCCGTCGATCCTGGGCGACCGCGCGACCGGCTTGGCGACCATGGTCGGTCCGGTCAAGGACGAGACTGCTGGCGCAGGCGACGTTTCGGACGGCGACGAGACGGATCCCCTGGACTTTGACATCCGAGACATCGAGCTCGACCGCGGGGAATTTGCGGAGGCCTGAAATGAAGTAGGCGGCGATGATGTGCCGACTGCTACAGGGTGCTTGGGCGGCGACGGGCGAGAATGCGGTTCCGGGGAAGCTTTGGACTGCCAGGGCGGCGGCGAACTCAGCTGCACAACAGGGCGGCAACCTGGGTAGTCAGCAGGCGTCCTGTCGGCCAAGGAGGCGACGAGCAAGGGGGAAGGCGGGAGGTACGCACGAGCTCGGCCAAGCTCTCCTTGCGAATGGTCTTCGTCTTGGGTGAAAACTCGTCGACTTCGCTGTCGTCGTCGTCCTCATCCTCCTTCTCGTCCTCCTGGATCGAACGGCCAGATTTGGGCGGCCTCGCCAACAGCCGGCCGTTGACGCTGGTGCCGCCAGAGCTGCTCTGGCCGACACTCCTCGCCGCCGGCGAAGAGCGACCGAACCCGCTGGTAGACGTCCTCTCGCGCAGCTTGGGCTGGTCGGCAGGGAAACCGGGCCCGCTGAAGGTCGACACCACGGCGGGGGCAGACGGGGTGAGTCGGCCGGTGGACGAGCTGGGTTGCGGCGATGTATCTGAGGGGGTGCGAGCTAAGTCTGAGCTCTTCATGGGCCGAGGAACCGAGCTGTCGCTGCCCGACGACTGGAACGAGACGTTCCTCCGGGGCAGGGTCGCGTACGGGTGGGACGACGGTGGGTGCAAGGCCGGCGCATTCGAGTCGAAAAAGTCGAGGTGGAAGTCGGACGTCGGGGAAAAGGTGATGTCCGGCAGGATGACGGACGAGTCGCCGCGAGGGGATGTTGCGGCACGAGGGCGGGCGTGCGAGGCCGAGGGGATGATGATGACGTTGGATTGTTTGCGGCGGAGGGAGGCGGCCATGGTGGTTGCCAAGCAGGCGAGTGTGGCGGTTGAGAGGGAAGGAGCAGACGGTCGGTTCGAAGTGTGAGGATGGGGGTGAGGGGAGAGAGAGGAAGGAAGAGACAGAGCGCAGGGGGAAGAGCATGAAGGGGATCGTGAGCGGGCAGGGGCCGAGCGTCCGAACAAAGGGTCCGAGCACAGAGCAACAGGCGAAGGGGGTTGAAAGGGTCGAAACATCAAAGGGGAACCGAGCGTCAGTTCCACTTCGCAACACCGACAGCTTCGACGATCAACGGCTGCAGGTATGAGGAGGGAGGGGGAGAGTAGGAGAGAGGGAAGAGAGGAGCAGGGCGGGAGAGGCTAGAATGCACGCACCCCTGTCCGCTTCATCACGACCGGCGTCAGACTCATCTTCTTTGTGCCGCCGCCCTTGAGCAGGGCTTCGAACTCATCCCCGCCCTCGAGCTGGTCGCGATTGTCGCTGCTTTTCTTCGTCTGGTCGAAGCCGAGCACGCTCTCGAGCAGGCCCTTGGACGGCCGGTTGGATGAGGTCGACTTGCGGCTAAAGCCAAAGTCGCGGCCGTCGCGGCCGATGAAGACAGACGACGGCTGCGACATGGTGCTCTCGACCGACAAGCGCTCATGTGCGCCCTGTCCAGTCGTGCCGTGAACGGGTGGCACGCGCGCGTGCGCAAATTTAGCCGACGTCATCTGGTCTAGTCCGGACCGACTGGCTTGCTCCGAGATGGCGCCGAGTCCGCCCCAGGCTGCAGCTGTCGACGCCCCATCTGTCCCCTCGGCGTTGGACGACAGGCTGCTTCTGCCAGTGGCCGAAGCGTAGGCCAGGCCGCTGCTGCTGTTTGCCGGGCTGCTGATGTCGCCGAGCGAGCTTGTCGGCGTGGTGGCGGCCGCCTCACCAGCGGCAGACGAGAACGGATGCTTGTGGCGCGAAGAGGTGGATCCCATCGAGGGCACGGGTGCCGAGGTGAGCACTGCCATTGCCGATGACGAAGGGTTCACGCTGGACGACTCCTTAGACAACGCCTTAGCTTGCCGGCGAGAGTTGCGAGCATGCTGGCGGCCGAGGGTCGACTCAATCGTCTCACGCACTGTAGTGAGAACGCAAAGATCACCAGTATCAGTTGCAGCCCACTCAGATTGGGGGATGTGTGATGGATAGCCAAGAACCAAGCGAGGAGGGACAGGGCGGAAGCTGAATTACGCACCCTTCATTCCCCTCAGCATTGCGTACAGCGCCTCGTCCTCCGACAGAGCGTCCCAAAGCTGCTGCACGCCCACACTGCTCAAATGCTGACCGCCGTGGCCCATGACGCGACCGAGAGAGGTCAAGATATATTCTGCCGTCCATCTGTTGATGAGATCGGATGACAGAAGCCTGTCAGCTCGCCGTGAATGATGATAAAGCGCTTGAGATGGACGAGCGACAGAGGGGTGGAGGAGCATGGCGTGCAATCCAACCAGACAAAACAACTCGAAGGACGCACTCGATGATGGCCGTTAGATATAGCGCCGATGAGTCAAGGATGCCCTGCCGGATGTCGCCGCCTTTCATCTTGAACGCCTGCACGTGGGCAAGCTCTGTCTCGTCGTTTGGCGCCCGGTCGCCAAGCGTCTGGCGGGCCAGAAGCAGCGCACGATGTCAGCGCGGTCTCGCAGAGACAGGCCAAGGGTGAAGGAGAGACGCGAGGGCCAAGTTGCTGGAGCGATGGAGAAAGATTGGACGCACCGAATACGCTTGCGTCATGACGCGCATTAAACGGCCTGCGTCCCTACCGGCGCCTTCCCTGCCGCCAGAGTCGTTCCAGTCGCGACCTCTGCCGAGCGGAAGCTCGCCGACGCCGCGCCAGACGGTGCCCTCGGACGAGTCGAGCCAGCTGAGCAGTTCGAGCTCGGCCTCCTCAATGGCCGCGCGGGCGAGCGGGTTGGGAAGGATCGCCGGCAACGCCAGTTTGAGCTTGGGAGTCGCAAGCCCGCCGGCGGCGTAAACGACATCAAGCAAGAATTCGTCGAGCAGCTCGTTGAGCATGCCGAGCGTGACGAGGTCAACCGTCAGCGGCTTGACATCCGACAGCAGGGCGTCGGCGCTCTGGGACGAGACGTAGCCTGCGTCGGCGCTCGGTCGACGGACGCTCGGCTGCCGCCCATGATGCACGGCCGACGATGACGCGGCAGTGCTTGTGGCCGACGCAGACGACATAGACGACGAGGCGACCGACGCCTTGCGCGGAATGGGCGTTGACACCTGGGATGGCGGCGCAAAGTGCTGCGTATGTGGGCCCGAAGACAGGTGTGTGTTGCGGGTCGCCTCGCGGTACGACGGGCGCAAGCCGTTGCTGGACGACCGACCGGCGGAAGACATACTGCTGGGTTGGCCTCGTACGAAGGTCCTGGGAACGACGACGACGAGCGTGGATGGCTGGTTGACGGTGACTGAGACGGCGGGTTCCGTTAAGCTGGTCGCCCCGATGGAGGGCGAGCGAGCTAGTGGAAGTAGTAGGCGGCCGGTCGGGGAGGTTGTGAAGGGCGAAGAAAGAGAGCGGTGTCACAGCTCTAGCCGCCCAAGCTTGCGTGAGAGCGTTGGTTGGAAGGAGGACCGGTCGATCGATGGGTTGAGATGCAGGGCGACGGGGTACGCTGTGGCTGGCGAGGGAGAAGTGAGGAGGGTACTGCGTCGGGGCCGCTTGCAGGGAGGCAGTCGACAGGGGCGGCCGAGTTGCTTGGCTCGGAGATGGGCGCTCGAGCGGGGCCGAAGCGGGCGAGCGGCGCGACGACAGGAGGGTCCCACAGGAGGAAGGAAAAGAGGTGCTGCGCTGGAAAGCTCGAGGTCGACGTGGGGAGCCCCCAAGTGTCAAGAGCTGTCGAGAGAATTGGGAGTTGTGAGCGACCTGAGCCCCGAGCGCTCGCCCAACCCGCCCCCCCCCCCCCCCCGCGGCCGACTTTGGTGTCTCAGCCGGCAGCGGCGACGTTCTGCAGGCGACCGACGCCACACAGTTTTCGAAGCGTCGTCGCAGCGGTCGGTCGAGGATGGCAGCCTACATGATATTTACAAGGCGGAAGGTGAAACAACGCATGCGAGTGAGAGGGGAGAGAAGGAAGAACGGGCGGGCGAGATGAGGCTGGGTGTGATTGCGAGGGGCGAGGGGCGAGGCGCGAGTCGACAAGTGCCGAGCGGGTGGGGGTGTCTTGCGAGCCAGCACGAGCGTCGGTTGCGACCCACACGTGCGCGACGCTTGTGGAGGCCGGACGCCGACGGGCTTCGTCAAGGTGTCCGACTGGTGCATCCGAACGTCATGATGGCCGAGAAGCGAGAGGGGGCGAGATGACGGTGACTGGAGTGAAGCAAAGCGATGCAAAGCGATGCAAAAGGGTCGGCGTTGAGTCGGCTAGGTCGACGCGGTGCGTGGCCTATAGGATGAGCGGTTGGAAGAAAGAGCGGTCTAGAGAGAAGCTCGTAGCGAGAGTCAGGACAGGGCGATGCTCGAGTAAGGAGCGGTGGAAGGGCGAGATGTGTGCGGACGTACGAGGGTAACTTTCTGGCATGGTGCATCAGGCAACGCCGCCCAGCTTTTGCTGACCAATTTGCACGACGGGGCTGCCCTCCTTGACGCCGTCGCGCAACGACTTCCTTGGGCTGCTCACCGCCGCCCCGCCGGCAGCCGCACCAGAGCTGCTGCCCCCGGCGAGGAAAGCGAAGTCCGGCCAGCTGGCCGTCGCGCCAGCCTGCACGACGGCGCTCGGAGCGAGCGTCGGGTTGAGGCCTGTCTTGACAGCTGCGCTGCCCGTCGACGGGCGATCTGGCGAGGCGTGTGTCGAGTTCGATGGTGGCGGGTAGTGCATATCGGGCGACGGCGAGCGAGCGGGTGAGATGAAGGCCGGCAGCGAAGATGGCGCGGGCGTGAGAAGGCTGGTCGATGGCGACGGCGGCGACACGCCCGGGTGCGACGATGATAGCGACGTCGCCTGGGACAGGGTTGTCGGCGGAGGACAGGTGGCGACCACGGCAGGCGGCAGAGGTGCACGCGCAGCCCCTTCCAGCTGCGAGAAGAGCGACGACGATGACGAGTCTGGATCGCCGTCGGCACCAGGGGTGCCTCGGTTCTCCTTGCCCGACTCGCCTCCGTCGGCGCCAGGCTGCTCTGCAAGACTGCCGATCCCGCCGCCGTTGCTTCCAAGCCTTGCCTTCTTGGGGCTACGCTGAGAGCTCTGGCGAGTGAGCCCGTGCGAGGACGGGCCGACCTCCTGCGAAGCCTCCCCTGTTGATGATGTCGCCGCCGCGTTCGAGCGACCACCGGGCGATGTTGTGTTGCCCTTGAGCGCTGCGCCAAACGCGCCGCCGCTCGGCTCATCGAAGAGGAGGACCCTGCCCCGAGCAGCCGCCGCAGGCGGCGGCGGACCCGTTCCACTAACGTCCCGCGGCCGGGGAGTTGCCCGCGGTTTGGCCGGCGAGGGCGAGTGGTGAAAGAACATGAGCATGCCGGCTGCGTCGTCCTCGCCCGGTTTGGACATCCGACGTGGCGGCGGCGGTGGCGGCGTCGAGCTCCTCGCCCGCCCGAGCGGCGGGCGCGACGACGATGCACCCGATTCGGACGGCTCGGTGCTCCCGCGCTGAGATGAGACGGACCCGTTGGACGTAAGCATCGCCGTCAAGGCGCTGGCAGCGCTGATATCGGCCAAGTTGGACGGCCGGCCAATCTGCGCCGGAGCCGACGGCGGCGGTGTGCGACGGCGCTTGCGCGGTGATCGACCCGGCGAGGCGTGGTGCGTCAGGTACTCCTCGACGGGGCCCTTGGCCTGAGGCGACGCGCGCTGGGCGTTCTGGAAGTTCACGACGGCCGACAGCGTCGATGAGACGGTGCGCCGATGCCCGCGGACGGATACAGGGACCGGGGAGCCCGCCAGGCCGTCGGCCGCCTTGGGAGAGCCCGGTGATGCGATACCGCCCAGCCGCTGCCGGTGCTGCTGGAGCCTCGACGGCAAGTGCGGCGGTGGCCCAAAGCCTGGCGGATAGTGCGACGGCCCAGGACCGCCGAGCGGCGAAGGGTGTATGACCGAGCTTGCGGCTCCTGCCGAGACTGGGGTCGGTCGAGAGTCGCTGCCGGTCGCGCCGACGGGAATCGAAGTCCGTGCCGACGAGATCTTGGGCGACGAGTTGATGATCGGCGACGTCGTCAAACCTTGCGCGTATGAGTGATTGGCCGCAGCAGCTGTCGGCGGCGGGCGCGGGAAAGTCGACGAGGGGGATCGACCGAACGACCCGCTCGATCCAGGGAGGCGGCCACCGGGCGACGGCACGCGGAGGCTCGCCGCATCGGCATCGAGCCGCCGCGGGCTCGCAACACCGAGGGACGCGTGACCGCCGCGCATCGACGACGTGACGGGCGTGCTGCGAGCCTGCGACGAGAATGGTGCGGCGAAAGACGACGCGTTGGGGTCCGGCGACGCGTAAAAGGATGGGCTAGCGGGCATCTGGGGCCGGTACGCGTCGTACGGGTCGTAGCCCGCGCCTGGCGAGTCGCGGTAGTTGTGGTACGACGCTGCAGAGGGCGGTGGGTAGCCGTAGCCGAGGCCGTGCGGGAGGGCTGCACCAGGCGAGGCAGGATGGTGCTGGGGTGCTGGTGGCAACAGCATGACCTCCCACAGGCTGGGCTTCTTCTCGCCTGTCTCTGCTAGGGCGCCCTCAGCGAGCCCGCGACGACCCTCGCGTGTCACATCCACCCTTAGCTGACGCGCAGCTGCAGGTGGCTCGAGCGGGTCCTCGAGCTCAGCCGCCGACGCCTTTCGCTTGCCGGCGCGCACCTCGACGCGAAGAGCGTCGGCGAGGAGCTGGTCGCACGACGTGGCTGCTGACGAGGCGTCGGACGCGGACGACGAAGAGAGGGGCGCATGGGCGGCGCCGCTCGGGTTGAGCTTGGAAGACGCCTGGGCGAGGCGCGTGCGGATGAGCTGGGCTCTCTGCACCGGACGAGCATCCGCAAGCAACGGTAGCACAGACGACGCGTTGAGAGTCAGCAGCGGGCCTCAGAGGGGGCAGCGGGAGGGACGGCGCCGAGCTCAGAAGGGGCGGTAGGCGCGGGCAGGGCAAGGGAACGGCCTGAGCACGCGAGCCTCCCACGCCAAAAGCGATGGTCGCACGCATGCCGTCTAACGCGCCTGCGCTCGAGCTATCCCCCTGCGTTCCGTAGGACGACCTTCTCGCTCCACCAGCACGCGAGGAAGCGGTGAGACCGACGCTCTTGGCGCCTTGAGCGAGGGGGCGGGCACGACGCGCCTCCGGCGGCTCGGTCGGCGCTCCCCCTCTGGCGCGCGCCGGGCAACGAGCACACGCACCTTTGTGAACTCGAGTTTTTGGAGGAAAGCCTGGGCAACGGGGTCCGGAGCGCCCTCCATCGTGTGCGGTAGCAGGCGTAAGGGTAGAGGGGTTGGAGGGAGTGGCTAAACAGCTGCTGGCGAACGGGATGGGAGTCAGGGCGAAAATCGGGCTGCACGCGACGCTGCCAGGCGAGACAGGCAGCAGCAGGGCCGGGACGAGACCGGGCGCACGGGTTATGGCCGGCGCGTTCAACTTTCGAAGGCTCAGGACGGCTTATATGCCTATTCGAGGCGTGTAGCGTTCTTGCTGCTGCTCGCTGGTCATCATCACAGCGGCCGAGGAAGGAAGGCTCACGATGGATGACGACAGGTCAGACGCGCGAGCGCGCCGCTCGCGCGCGGCGGCCTGCTACGCACGCCGTCGTCGTCCTGGCGCCTAGGAGGCGGTCGTTTTTCGAGAGCGCTCTCTCCTCTTCCCTTCGCAGGGAGCGCAGTCCAAGGTGCGCCTATCCATCTACGGGTCGGTGCGAGGGAGGTGCACGTCGGCGGGCAGGGCCAGCTTCGAGACTATCGCGCGGTGGCGGGATGTGTGCAACGCGCTCCGGCGGGACGACCAGCTGACGCCTCCGCGGCACTTCCGCGGAGGCAGAGCGCTCCTCGCTCCGGCTGGGCCAAGCACGTCAGCTGGGCTGAGCGCTGCCTTTCTTCGTTTGAGGGCGGCTTCCATCTGTCCCGCTGGCATCAAGGTGGTATCCGGGCCGATGCGAACGATTATCTCGCCTTGAGAGGTGACTGACGACGGATCCTTCTGGATGACTCTGGCCAGGCCGGTACGCGCCGGCGACTCGACCAACGCTTGCTGCGTGTCGGCGGAGGAGCCCGAGTCGCCGATCCGGCTGCTCTCGCTCTCACTTCGACGACGTTCTCCTCTTCAACTTCCACCCAGAGATCGTGGCTTTCGACCTCGTGCCGATCTTTTCCAGCTTCATCGATCTTCCAGTGCGACTCTTTGTCAGCTCTGAACGCCTCGCTCGCGGGCGCGACTGACGCCTCTGCTGCTCCCTCCTTCTCCCCTCCTTCCCTTCTGCAGGCAACCATGTCGCCGACCCCGTCTCCCGCACCTCCCACAGCCCTTACCTTTCGCCTCGCAACTCGCGACGACCTGCCGGAACTCATACGCATGCGCGTCGCCTGCGGCTGGAACTCAGACCGGATCGGTCCTTATCTTGAGCGGTCGCTGTCAGGCGAGACGGACCTGCTTTTTGTCTTTGAGGACGCTGCCGGCGAGCCAGCCGGCATGTGCGTTCTCCGCGCTTTCCACTTGATGCTCGTACCTATGAGCAGTCCAGACGCTGACTCTGTGCGTCTGCTCAAACCATAATCCAGGGGCGCGCTGGAGCTCGAAAGCGAGGACGACCCGGACCTGGCGAGCTCCGTTGAGGGCACAATCTGCCTCAGTGCGGTCCAGCCCGCAGCCCGCTTTCCCCCTCCCGTCTTCACGCTCAAGACCGGCTGACTCGTTTGACGCGCTCTTCTGCCGCAGGCTGGCTCTTCCTGTACCAGAAATACCAGGGCGCCTCGCTCGGCAACCTCGTGCGTCGCACTCCTTCGACGTTCTTACCCACGCGGACGTGCCGCTGTGCGCTCGTTGTCGCTGACGGTCGCTCTGATGTCCTCGCGTGGCCTCCCGCCCAGATGGTCGCCATGCTCGAGAACCGCGCGCGCGAGCTCGGCAGAGAGTGGGTGACGATCCACACATTCAACTGGACGCTCGAGGGCGACGAAGTTGTCAAGAAGGAGTCGCGCAACAAGCTCTGGTACCAGCGCCACGGCTACGTCGAATTCAAGGTATACATACCACTCGCTCTCCTTCGCGCTACTGTCCCGCTCTCTGCTTCCTGCTCATGAAGCTGACAGCTACTGATCCGGCACAGGACCCGGAACCCAGGTACCCGCTCAACGAGACGACAAAGCTCGACGCGTGTTTCATGCGGAAACGATTGACGTAGACGTATACGGCCGCAGGCGAGA